>CAUYQG010216603.1:0-10846 GCA_963574415.1 Tarsius wallacei | reverse complement strand
GCAACTTGGCGAGACCTCATCTCTACAATAAATCAAAAAATCAGCCGGGCATGGTAGCGCATGCCTGTAATTCCGGCTACTCGGAAGGCTGAGGCGGAAAGATCGCCGAGCCCAGCAGGTCAAGGCTGCAGTGGCCGAGAGCGGCCACTGCACTCCAGTCTGGGCGACAGAGTGAGACTCCAACCCAAAAAAAAAAAAAAAAATTAAAGTTCTACTCCACTAAAATTTTGGTTTCATATTGAATAAACTTATTAATTCGTGTTTTATAACAGACATTGAAATTGTTGTTTCTAATTTGATTGTAAATCCAAAATAGACATTTCCAAAGTAGAAAAACCCAAATTTACTATAACATCACTCCCAATCAAGTCTTAAGATATGCAATTTATTTGCAGTAATTTAAAATATACAGCATAATATAATAAAGTGATAGTATAACTGATGTGCATGCTGACACTGTCTTAAACTTTAAAAATTTTAATTTGGTTGTGGAAAACAGTAGTTGAAGGAAATCCCATATAAATGTCTGTTTAAAAAGTAGATGAAACTGAGCCTGCCCAGACTCAAATGCTGTAAGAGTACCACATGATCATCACTTACTTCCTCCCTCTAAAACAGTGCCTCTTCACTCAGTGGTCCAAAGTGCTTCTACATAATCAGTAGAATTTGAGGAGTTCAATTTCAATACCATTGGCCTAAAATAGTATTTCTTTGATCATTAATAAATAAGTGGATTATTTTTATTAAGGGACATGTAATAAAAAAGTTATTAATTTCAATCTTGCTTATTCATATAATTTTCTGAGTACCTTTTGTGGATATTTATACTATAGAGATATTAATAGTACTTGAGAAAATACCTCAATCACAATCATAATACCAATAGCTCCTAGCTTTTTAAAAACAGATTTTCATTATTTATGAGTCAATTTCTTAGCCATCTCATTTAATTTTTACAGAACCTGGTTAACATAGGTATATTTCTCTGTCTATTGCAGAATTGGAAACACTTCCAGAGTGGTTATGTCATATGCCTAATTTCTCATTAAAAATGAGTCAGAATAACAACTTAGCTTTTTTATTTTTATATTTACTTTTCATTTAAGGGTTGTTTATTGATCATCTTCCATTTGCCAAATAGAAAGTTTTGGGAGGTAGAAAAATGAATAAAGATATTGACTCTGCCCTCAGTGAGCTCACAACTTCACAGGGGAGACGAATTTTTTCACTGTAACATAAATGGGAACAGGACATGAACTTGATAAAATTATGCACAAAGCAAACGGTGTGTTGAAAAATTTGTTTTCTGGGAGGTTGAGGGAGAGAGACCTGATTTTTAAATTTCTGTGTTGTAAACACTTTTACCATGGCTGATTTCAAACTGCTATCAGTTTAAAAAAAGACTTGAAATTCTTGAATATTTAATAATCAGCTCTCACAAGTGGGTTTAAACTGGCTCCCACTTATTTCTGATAGTGTGATGGATGTATAAAGAAAGGTAGCAGTGAATTCTGCTTAGATTGGGCTTGTGAAGGAATTCAGGGCAGAGGGAATCTGAACCTTTAGGTTAAAAAAAAATTGTAGGACGGAGAAGGAAAAAGAATGGTTTTTGCTAAGGGACAATTATATGCAAACTTAATATGGCTGAGAATTCCTTGAGTTCTGAGACATGTAAGAGCAGATATATGTGGCCGGGGCTTTGGAAGTTGAGTATGAAACTATGACCATACTGTTAACTTTGAAGGTTGCACTTGTTTTTCTTATTTATTGATTTTAAATTTTTTTGCATATTTAGAGGGTACACATGTAAGCTGTTTACATGCATCTATTGAGTACTGGTGAAGTCTGGACTTTAGTGTGCCTATCACCTGAATAGTGAAAACTGTAACCATTAAGTAATTTTTCAGCCCTCATCCACCCTCCCACCTTGTTACCTTCGTAGTCCTCAATTATTCCAGTCTATATGTCTATGTGTGCCCATTGTTTAGCTCCCACTTACAAGTAAGAACATGCAGCATGTGACTTTCTGCGTTATTTCAGTTAGGATAAGGTCTCTAGCTCCATTCATGTTGCTGCAAAAGATACGATTTTGTTATTTTTTATGACTGTGTATGTGTGTGTGTGTATGTGTGTGTGTGTGTGTGTGTGTGTGTGTTAAAGCCATAACCAATTCCCCCGTTGATTGGCACTTATGTTGATTGCATATCTTTTCTATTGAGAATTGCACCTGGAGTTTTGAATTATTTGTGTAGAATATAGGCATCTCTGGAAAAGGATTGTAAAGACTATTTGAAGAACAACTAACAAATCAGCCCAAGCACAGATGGACTCTGCCATATGGCCAAATATTTTGTAAAGATAGAAACCCAGTTATTTTTAATAGTAACTCTACACTCTTACCACAACTTTATCCTTCCTCTTATCTTCTCCATAGAAATCATCTGATGAAGCTACATAATGGGTAAAATATGTGTGAGATTTAGAAGGTAAATACAATCATAGTTTTAAAAGAGCACAGTAAAGTGTTAAACATTGGATGCAACATTCTACCAATTTAGGAGTGTTTTCAAAAAATAATTTTCTTGTGATTAAGTATTTCTTTAGACTGATCACCTAAGTAAAGATCACAGTGGGTTTTTTGTTTGTTTGTTTGTTTGTTTGTTTGTTTTTTAGTTGTAGCAAGTCTCTACATGGATACTATTTACTATTCAAAATTTTATCATATTTGTAAATAATACAGACATGCTAGAATAAACATTTCCAATGAAGTCAGTCTGCTTTGGTTAACACTCTCTGTATATGTCAAGTTAAAAACTGTGGAACAATGGCTACTCATATCTGAATCTGTTGTAATAGTTCTTCATGAAATAAAATTATAAGGAAGAAAGAGAAATATTCAGATATGAAGTTAAAATAAACTTTTTAGTTGGTTTCATTGTTTAGACATAACAAAAACTTTCAAACTTAGTGATTTTATATATATATATATTTCTTCCATCTGGTAAAAAGAACAATCCCATAATCCAACATAACAAAACAATATGCATTTTAACAATAATTTAATTGCTCATTTATTTTTTTCTTGTTAATGTGGTTAAGAAAAATAAAAACAGATTGTCCTAAAGGCTTACAAGTAACATTTCAATAGGAGAAACAACTTTTTACTTGGCAAAGTCTAAATTTTTATTAAAGAGTTTATAATGCAGTGTCAGACTCTCAGAATTTTTACCCCTGGGACATTTCCTCTGTGGTGAGGTATCTTGTGGACTTTCACTAACAATATTTTACCTGGTATTATTTAAGCAAGATTCTATGAAGCTGGTTTTCTAAATTGGAAAAAATAAGCTCCACAAGAAAATGTATACTCAAGATTAAATAAAGGCCATGCCACCATTAAATATCTTCATTTTACTACTATGAGCCTTCCATGTAACATCGGTTTTCTCAATTACACAATATCCTCCTTCTAATCTTGTTGGTAGGCTGGCTTAAGGATACGCATTCTAATTCTAAAGTGCACATCTTATATATTTGGAGAATTTCCTTTTTTTGTTTATTTATGCTTTTATCTTGTACACTTGTAACTTGTTTGAAGTTTAATTGCAATAATTGCAATGATAACTGTTGCTAAAATTGTTTTTAAGTAGAAGCAATTGTAACAGTTTACTTATTAAGTCATGGCTTAACTTAATTTTATTTCAATAAACAAAAAAATACATCAAAACTTATTGAAATACACAAAAAGAAACACGAATAATTATAAAGTTCTGCAAACCAACCAGACAACTTCTCCAAGAAATGGTTATTGGGCAAAACTTGTAGTCATCAATTGCCTTAATAAATTACTGGTAACATGTTTTCAATGTGTGCCAAAAACTGAAACAAATTTTAAGACAAAATGATAAGACAATTTATGTGACTATCTTTAACTAAAGGATGCAGTTACAGATCTTTATATTATTGCATTTTTAAGTTGAAGAAGCAGCATATTTGCTTTTATTTTACCTGTTCTGGGTGTTATATTGTGAGATGTCTCCAAAATGGCTTACTTTTTTTTCCCTTAAGTTTTTAAATCTTCTAATTTTATCTAGTGTTGAAATGCCAAAATATTTGATTCCAGGTCCCCTGTGTGAACATTTATCTTCTAAGATAGCCTTCTGGTAAGTGAGAAGTCAGTGGCTTGAGACATATAGGTCTTTTTGAACAGAGAGCTAATTATTTGCATAGGTTATTTTCTGAAAATGGAGTTAGGCTCAGACTTCTATTCTCATATAAATTTAAAATTGGGCAGCTCTTTGACAACTTTTTATTAAACCAAACACTTTATTAGAGAAATGTACTAAAGATAATGCTGGCAAAAATTGCCTCTACAACTGTTCAGTTTAGAGTTCTAATCTTACAGGTAAATGTTGCTTACATTTTTTTTTTTCAAAAAGGGACCACTGTTTTACATTAAACATATCAATATATAAACTTCTGATCTCTTTCATCCTTTCCTGCAATATCAGTAAATGCCTATGCAAATTATTTTTTCACCTTTTAAAAAAATTGGCAAGTCTTATCAAATACAAAATGTCAAACAATTGCTATTATAATGAGTATACATTTTCACAATAAAAAAAATATAACAAAATAATGAATTTTAAAATTCTTTTTCAACTGTCTCTGTGCACATGCGCAGATGCAAGAAAGGAAAAAAGAAAAAATTAAGAGTCACTGATTTAAGAAAGAAGTAAATTATCCTTTAAAATGTGATCAGCATTAGAGATATTTAATAAAGACAATTATCAAGCCAGGCAATGTAATATATTTGATTCAAACTATTTATCTGTATTTCAAAGTTTGCTAGTCTATACTAGATTCAAATAAGGAAATAGAGGAATTGTCTCATAGTTTTTATTTTACTCCGTTTTTTTTTATTTCCCATCATTAATACTATTATTTGGAAAACTTTTTTTTGGTCAAGTGCTAATAGTTGTTGAGGAATGTGGATGCATATGCACAAATACTGTGACTACTTTTATGTGATGTATTATTTATTATTTGTGCTGACAGATTATCACTTGGCTTTTATATTTATCTTGCAAGCCCAAGAAGATGATTTCGTGCTGTGAATCTGGAAGACTTTAGAATCATATTGGCATGTGTTTAGATTCAAGTTCTTCTATTTTCCACTAATAAAAACATTATAGTTTTTTAAAGAAGTTATATTTCATGTAATTAATATACATGTGACTTATTTAGATATAATTCACATGCCCTAAAATTCACTCTTTTGAAACATACAAATCCAATGCAACCATTACCATTATATACATTTAGAAGCTTTTCATCATCCAAAAAGGAAAGCCCAAACCCATTTGCAGTTAATCCCTATTTCTTACCACCCAATTCCCAACACGTGGAAATCACTAATCAACTTTATGTCTCTATGGTTTTGCTTATTCTGAACATTTCATATAAATGAAATCAAATAATATGCAGTCCATTGTGAATGGCTTCATTCACTTAGCATGATATTTTCAAGGTTTATTCATGTTTTATCATGCACCAGTACTTTTCTTTCATGGAAGAATAATATTCCATTGTATGACTAGAATACTTTTGTTTATTCATTTAGCAATTGATGGACATTTCATTTTTTTCTATTTTTTGCTTTTATAAATAATGCTGCTATTGTGAATATTTATGTACAAATTTTTGCAAGGATATACATTTTTATTTTTCTTTGGTATATACTTAGTAATAAAATTGCTGGGTCATATAGTAACTACTTTTAAGTGCTTGAGAAAATAACAGCTTTCCAATACATCTGCACTATTTTACATTCCTACAGTTGTGCATAAGAGTTATAATTACTCCACATATTTGCCCACACATGTTACCTCTTTTTTTTTTTTTAGCATCGTTATTCTGTGAATAAGAAGTAGTATCTCATTGTGGGTTTAATTTACATTTCCCTAATGATGAATGGTGTTTTATTGGCCACTGAATATAAATGGGTCAGTTGACAATTTGTATATGTTTTTTGGAGAAATGTCTATTCAAATCCTTCAAAAAATGTAATTTCTTTATTGTTAACATTTCAGATTCTTTACGTATTTTGGATACTAGTTCTTTTTATCAAATTTATGATTATATAAATATTTTTTTAACACCATTCTGTCATTTGTCTTTTCATTTTCTAGATGGTATCCTTTGAAGCAAACCATTTATAATATATGAAATCTCATAATTTTTTTTTTCTCTTATGGCTTGTGCTTTTAGATGCCATACATAAGAAACCATTGGGTAATTCAAGGTAAGAAAAATGTACTACTATGTTTTCTTTTAAGGGTTTTGTAGTTTCAACTCTTAAATTTCGGTCTGTATTCTGTTTTGAGTTAATTCTTGTGTATGGTGTGAAGGAATTGTCCAACTTTATTATCTTTTTACAGTTTATTACTAATCCAAAACCACAAAATTCAAAATGCTTCAAAATCTGAAGCTTTTTGGGCACTGTCATGCCACAAGTGGAAATTTCCACAGTTTACCACATGTGATGAGTCACAGTAAAAACACAGGCACACTACACACAGTTTATTCAACATCTGCAAGGGAAAAAAGACCCTCCAAGTTCCCTTCAGCTGTGATACATCTTTTCCAGGCACAACCTGGAAGCACACTCACAAAGAGTAATAAAGTGGAGCATATACAAGACGGAAGTGCCAATGGCGGCTTCTCCACAATGCTCTACATAGGTTCAACACCCACATATATTACTTACTGAGCATTAGTGCTTATTCTTATCTCTATGATGTAAAGATGTTACTGAAATTGCATGCAAATACTTCTATAGGTATCAATGATAAGAAAAAGAAGCATTTATGTTTATCTGTAGCACAGAAAATCAAGTTGTTGGAGATATTGGAGCATAAGGTAAATATGAAACATTTTGCAGAAGAATATGGTATAGAAATGATGACTATATATGATCTGAAGAAAAAGACGGATAAACAGTTGAAGTTCTATACTGAAAATGGTGAACACAAGCCAATGAAAAATAGGAAAAACACTCCATGAAGCTAAACATGAAGATGTTGATTGTGTGTTGAAAGAGTGGATCTGTCAGCTTTGTAGTAAACATATGCTGCTTGATGGTATGCTGATTGTGAAGCAAGCAAACATCTATCACAATGAACTGAAAAAGGAAGGAAATTGTGAATATTCAACAGCCTATGTGCAGAAATTTAATTAACACACGGCATCACATTTTTAAAGATGTGCATTGATAAAGCATCTGCTGATCATGAAGCAACAGATAAATTTATTGATGTGTTTGTCAAGGTTATTATTGATGAAAATTTGATGCCAAAGCATGTCTATAATGCTGATAAAACATTGCTGTTTTGACATTATTGCCCCAGAAAAACATAGGCTACAGCGATAAAATAGCCCCTACAGGAGTTTAGGATACCAAGGATAGAATAACTGGTGGGATATAGTAAATGAAGCAGGCACATATAAGTGTAAAATTGCTGTAATAGGCAAAATCTGGTAACTTCTCTATTTTCAAAGAACTTCTTACTAGTCCATTATTATGCTAACAAAAAGACATAATAAGTATAAAGGTGTATCACCAGGGCCATATTTTCTAATTGATTTTACACGTTTTTTGTACCAGTGGCTCATAGAGGATGGATGAGGATTGTAAAGTTTTATTTTTTCTCAAGTGTTCTACTTATTATCCAGCTGATATTCTCTTCAAAAACAACATCTATGCCATATATCTCCCCTCAAATGTGACTTCATTAATTTAGCATTGAGACCTTAGATTAATGAAGAGTAAATATGAAAACACTTTTTTTTTTGGAAAAGTATGCTAGCAGAAACTAACCAAGGCATGCATGTGGAAGGTTTTTGAAAGGAGTTTAGTATGAAGGATGTTATATATGTTGTTGCTAATGCTTATGACACAGTAACTGAAAACAGTTGTGCATTCTTGGTGCAACCTCTGGCATGAGACTACGTTCACTTATAATGATAAACACGATGGTGACTTTAAAGGATTCTGTAAGTCAAATGAGGAAAAAAATGATGTTTGACTTCACATATGCAAAAAATATACCTTCATAGTCTATCAGTGAGTGGGAAGAAGTGGATATTAAAGAAATTTTTAACATCAATAATGATGAAATAGCTGAAATGATTCTGAATCAAGGCCACTGTGATAACAGTGGCGATGAAGAAGATATTAACACTGCAAAACAAGTGCCTATAGGCTACATTGTGAAGATGTGTGATGAGCTTATTGAAGAACTACAACATTCATTCATAACAGAATGAGATATTAAGCTAGTTAATAAAATCAAAGAGAGATTTCTAAGATGAAAAATATTGTTAATGAGGCAAATGACTCTGGAGGAAATATTTTTTAAAAGCTATACAGCAGAATGCTTCCCCATTCCTAGAGGACCCATTGCGTGGTCCCTTGCCTCTTTCTAATATTTTCTCTGATCTAAAAAATTACAATGTACAGTATCCTTTTAATCGAAACATAACACTGTAGATATGAAAACAGAAAACCAGATTTTTGTTGCTGTTGTTTAACAGCTGCTATAGGTATTCTGGTATTGCTATTGTGATGATTACTTACCCTGAACACTGTATTTTTTCACTATATTAATGGTGTGCCATATATTTTACTATTAAGTATTTATGTGTGAATAAATGTAAGATAATTTCTTTTTGGCGGTAAATACATTCAGAGTCAGGAATGATGGTGGTGTCAAGCAACCAGATTGTCCACATGGGTGGCTGAGATTGTGGTACCTTTACTTTTTGTTGTTTGATGTATACAAACTTTGTTTCATGCAAAAAATTATTTAAAGTGTTGTGTAAAATTATCTTTATACTATGTGTATAAGATGTATATAAAACACAAATGAAGTTCATGTTTAGACTTGGGTTCCATTCCCGAGATATCCTAGTATGCAAATGCAAAAATTCCAAAATTGAAAAACCTCCAAAATCAGAAACATTTCTGGTGCAAAATATTTTGGATAAGGGATACGCAACCTGAAATTTTCTTCTACGTTGTCCTGCCTAGAATCGCCATTACAATCTTAAATAGAAGTGAAAAGAGCAGACACCTTTGTATTGTTCTTGATCATAATGTATTCAGTCTTTAACCATTAAATATGATGTTGGCAATGGATTTTTAAAAGTTCATTATAAAGTTGAGAAAGTTCCTTCTGTTCTGAATTTATTAGAGTTTTTTTTTAATCATGTAAGTGTATTGGATTTTGCAAAATACTTTTTCGTGTTTATTGATAAAATCATATGGCTTTTGTCCCTTATGATACAATATGGTGTATTACACTAATTTAAAAAATATCGTTAAACAAATCTTGCATTTCCAAGAAATATTCTGCTTGTTGAGGTTTATAAATCTTTTGCTATGTTCTCTGGGTTCAGTTTGGAAGAATTTTGTTGGTAATTTTGGTGACTTTATTTGTAGAAATATTGGTCTGAGTTTTATAGGGTGTTGCTAGACATGCAAAATAACAACAATTCTGTGAGAGTAGAACTTTTTGAGAAGTTCAAAACCATAGTGCCCCATGCAGTGACTGCTAGGATGCTCCTTTCTAAAGCTATTATGAATGCAGAACTGTGAAATCAGATCTTAACCTATGGTTGGACACAATGATTAATAGCGATAATGATCTTTAGATAATTAAGATATCAGTGAGACTTGTTTTAATACTAAAAATCCTTGTTAATATTAAGAATAATAAAACATAATGTGAAACTAAATGTCCATAAATTTTTAAGGAAAAAATATTGACAAATACCCCTACTATAACAGCAATAAACATAAAACAGCTTGTCATAATTTTGTCAATGTTTTTGTATTTTCACCTTACACAGTGAACCTTCAGTTTGAATAATGCAAAAGAGTTAGAAATAACATTGGTAGGTGGTGTTGCTATTCTTAATGAGAGAAGCTGTTGATATTCTAATATTTTTTAGATTAAACAAAAATTTTTTTTTAAAAATTTCTAGTAAGTGATAAGCTTTTAATCAATTCTTGTATATTACCACTTCTATTATCATATTTCCCAAGTAATAGTATTTTTAATGATTTGTGTCTTATTAATATTTTCTCACTGTCATTGAACTGCTACAATGTGCTAAAACAACCTCTTAAAACATATTGTGAGCCAGTGTAGGATGCTACAAAACTTGACTTTTGCATCAACAGACTTTGATTTTTGTCTTATGTCCATTCCTACTACAGTGTATAGTGTGTGCATCTGTTAATATCTGTTGCCCTCAGTTTCTTCACCTATTGTGGCAAAGATAAAAGTTTAGACTAGAAAGTGGTTAGAATTCGTCAAATTCTAAATTTCTATAATTAAAAACAAATACATATTTTGCAAACTATAAGAATCTTAGAAAATGCAAGCGACACCCTTACGGAAATTGGAACTGGCAACGAATTCCTTATCCCAACTTTTAAAGAAAAAAAGAGTTAGCCAGACACGGTAGCACGTGCCTGTAGTTCCAGCTACTTGGAAAGCTGAGGAGGAAGAATTGCCAGAGCCCAGCAGGTTGACACTGGGATGGCCATGAGTGTGCCACCGCACTCCAGCCTGGGCAACTTGTCTATCTTATCTCTTATGGCATGGGCACTTGGGGTTTTGATTTCTAGTTCCAATTTCCGTAAGGGTGTCTCCTGCATTTTCTAAGATTCTTACAGTCTGAGGTTTTACATGTAGGTCTTTGATCCATTTAGAGTTAATTTTTGTGTATGGTGATAGGTAGGGGTCCTGTTTCAGTCTTTTGCATGTGGTCAACCAGTTTT
>CAUYQG010216602.1:0-37234 GCA_963574415.1 Tarsius wallacei | reverse complement strand
ACTAGAGTCCATAATACTGAGTGACGTCTCACAGAAACAAAAAACTAAGTATCACATGTTCTCACTCATATAGTAGACCTTGATCATCCAACGTACTACCACAAGAAAATGACTGACAATGGTGGGAAACTATGGGGGGGGAAGGGCGATGGGATTAATGGTGATAAATATCTGTCTGGGGATGGGGAGACACCTCTTACCATCAAGGGTGCCTGAACGAAGCATTTTTGTATGCCTGACCCCTAACTGTACCCCATAATACCATAAAAAAAAAGAAAAATTATTGATGTCTAATACAAATTGAATAAAATAAGACAATATTACAACAACAATAAACATTCAAAAAGCTATCCAGTACTTAGTGATGATGTCTACAAGAATATTTTATTTAAAGTTCTCCCTACTAAAGATGCAGGCTTTGTTTCCAGGGTGCTCAAATATGATGTGAGAAGTTCAAGAGCAGAGGTGCTAGGATGCTAAGTCTTACAAATATCACAAAGAGCCTCCTCCATTTTTCAGGATGCAAAATTTCTCTAAATGACGAAAACCTCATCCTGGAGGCTTACACAGCAAAACTCCAGAATATATTGAAAACCCACTATTAAGTGAAGCAACTATGTGTGCACAAATACCAGCTTTTCATGACTTCCATCATAAAATGGTTAACATAATAGATACAAATCAGGAAATACACAACAGCACAGAACACAAAGACTAGGTACTATCTGCTTGCCAAAATGCTGGCATTTCCAAAGAACACTATAAACCAAACTGGGTGACAAACCATTGGCTGATACTTAGCTATGCAATGAGTACACATAAATAGAAAAAAGAACTGAGTTTTTAATGGTCATATAAGTACAAAAACTAATGTTACACATGTGTACATACATATATATAACAAAGAAATAAAATAGTTAAGAAACATTAAAATTTTAACCTCTGCACAAATCCAAGGCTCTACATTAAGACTTTTGTCATATACCATTTTGCCTCTCAAATTAGTAAAATAATAATATTATTAATAGTATTCGATTTAGTGCATAAGAAAGTACATTGAGATGAACACAAACTGCTGGTGATACTGCTGATTGGGACATTTCTGGGAAATAATGTGCAAATTATTTCTAGAAACTAAAAAGTGTTTGTACCCTTTGACCCCATAATTACTTTTCCAGAATTCGATCTTAAGGAAGTCTCTTCACCACAGCTTTATAGAAGAAAACAAATTCAAAAGAACATGAATGCACACCAGCATGATTAAATACGTTTATGGGTTATTCATGATATTATATAATCATTAAAATATCATTTGTTAAAAATTCAAATGATACAGCAAAATGCTTGTTATATAATATTAATAAAACATGCAGTCTAAAACGCATATCTACCATTAAATTCACAGTGTAAAAAAATGTAAGAAAAATGCCAGAAGAAGATGCAACAATATCTTAACAATGACTGTATCAGCCAAAATTAACAATTTTGTTTTAAAAGACGGTGCTTCACTTTGAGGGAATCATGTTTACAAGATTTATAACATTCGCTGAATTCCCTACTTATAGGTTAGCTCCATGACAGTTTTGTGATCTATGTCAGGAGTCATTTATTCACATGCTACAAAACTATTCCTTCTTTGTTTTGATTAGATTTAGAATCTTTGATTAAATGGTTCCTTTTAATGCCATATTATATGAGACTCAGCTGAAGTCTTGGCTATGCCTATTATAACATTTTACATTCATGTATAAATGATTTCAGTTTACTATTGTAATCACTTATACTGGGTATTTTTTTTTTAGATTGGAAAATATACTTTATTTAGAAAGTAAATTAGAAATGATGAGAGGGAGAGGAGATTCACCTCTCCAAGGTAGCAGAGAGGACCAAAGCTTAGAAAACATGGCAGCGACCACAGCTCAAAGAGCAAATAACCACACCAGAGTTTAATAAAGCAATGGCCCTACTGGCTGCTTTTAATACACAGATACCTGAAGGCAGAAGTATTATTCTCTATTATACCCATCAAAAAATTATGAAAAAAAATTTCCTGCCATGTTTTTTATCTCTCATTTTTTGGTCCTCTATCTGCAATCTTGTATGTCAATTTTACTGGAGATCTTATAGTTCTTTCAAACATACTTTTCAAGATTTTCACCAAGTACAAGTTGAACCCTTACCAGGAACTCATCTTATTTCATTCAGTACCATTCACACATGCTTCTGTTTACTTCTTACAGTTTATTCTTTCCAAGTACCACAATCACCAGAATAACTGAAATTGTCACTTCTACCTTCCCTCTTCCTTATGCCCCATCAATTTTTGAATTTTCTTTCAGAACATTCAATGTCTAGAGTGCATCAGAAAATTTATCTAAATGTAAAATACACTCCCACTTGCTTCAGCAGAAATTAGTAATCCTCAGTATATGTAAGAGATTTATCAAAATCCCATTCACAATGTAAAAAAACAAAACAAAAAAACAAGTCAAGGAATGAAGTCACTGTCGTAGTTGCCACCTAATATCATGTGACCCCCTGGTGTGAAGTCATCGCCAGTCTCCATGACCTTCTAGAGTCAACAGTACTTCTTCTACATGCCGTTCCTGAGCCTTCTTGCCTCAATTGTCCTGTAGTTAGGTGGTGGTGAATTATTTTCAAGATGCTCTAAGTTACCACTATTGAAAAATATTCCCTATCTCTTTTAGACATCCAAGACCAAAGAGTATCCTCTTCTCTTTCTTCTTTGAATCTTCCACTTCTCTCTTGCAACAGATTTACTACCACACTCAGGATTCTATCCTAAAAGTATTCTTTCCATCCAAAAATTATTTAATCAGATGGTTCTTACTTCATGGGTATAAGAATCATTTAGAAAGATTTTATTTTAAATGAGTGTGGGTTTCTGGGATCATCCCCTGGAAACTCCATTTCGGAAAGTCTAGTTAAGGAACAGAGGATCAGCATTCTTAAACATTGCAGTTGATTCTCATACACACATTGAGAAAGATTGTTTTTACCTTTTTAAGACACTGGAACCTAGAACACCCCTCAAGTTCCTTCACTTTCTCCTATAAAATGTTCTATATCTGAAAACAGTCTAGCTGACTTTCTCCTGTTGACTGCCTTGTTCAACCAATTTAGTTCTAGTTCTATCTTTCCATCTGATAGTTGCTGAGTATTAACATAAGGAAGACTTAAGTATCCTTTCTTAGGGGCCTTACACTCATTACTTAACAAAATACTTCCTACAATCTATGGGTCCTCCCACCTTACAGTAGCAGGTAGAGCCGGAAGTAGTGTTGTCTGGTCTTTTTCCATTTCTTTTTGGGCTCCTCCTTTCTATGCACCTGAGTTGTAGACATCATTTATTGTATTCTTAATGGATAAGTTGCTTTCAATATCTACATTTTCATGACCAATTGTGTCATATAACTAGCAGTTATTTCTGATATCCTGAATCAATTTAAATCAGGGCATCTACATTTTATTTAATTTTAACATCTGCTCATGTAATGTATCATACTCAACTTCTCGTTTTCCTGCTCCTTTTCATCTTTTCTACAGTTTTTTCTATTTGTTTCCGTAATTATCAAGCCTGCATCAACTTCTAGTGCGTTTCCAAACCCTTTTAAAGTCAATCCTACAGCTACACAAAACTTATAACCATATTTACTGTTAACACCTGAAGAATAAGATGATGTCCCTGAATATTGAGAACCTTTTCAATCATGACTTGGGTTTCCGTTATATAATCAGGGCAGAATAATACAACACATTGTAATATTTTTTCCCCTCTTCAGTCTACTAGCTCACTTGCAGCATAAGGTCTGTACCCAATAAAGGTAAATTCTACTTTCATTTATAAGACGGTGTTTACATATTAGAAACCTTCATTTATAAAAAATAGTCTTCTTTATTTTTTCTGTTGGGTGACGGATGATTTGCAAAGAAGGAATAGCTCACTGGCTGGGAAGTGAATGATAAGCTGGCTTAGCTCTTCATAAATATCATGAATATATAGCTATTTCTCACAAATACACATTAAATACAGTTGAACAGTCTATTTAAAATATGCATACTATCAGCTCACCAATATCATCTTTTAAGCTAATGTACTAGACATTTCTTGGGAGAAAAATGACTTCTGTGATGCATTTTAAACCAGGTAACAAAAATACATTGTGCTTTCAAAGTGTATGACATTGCATTTAAATGTATCCCTACTTACAAATATAAATACCGAGTGACTATAAATATGATGAATATAAAACAAGTGGGAAGGGATTTCCCTTGCCATACAACTTAAATCAGAGATTATCTCAATATTTTTCAACCAGCTCTTAATTCATGGGAACTATTTTTGAAGTTGCCTTGAGAGTTCAAGAAGCCATTGTCCTATGAGGCAGAAGCTAAGCAAGACGTCCCTGAAATTCATGGCCTGTATGCAAATCCCCCTCCACTTCTTAAAGTAAGTTGTTTAATCTATTTATATCTCTGTTCAGTGAAAATTATAGAGTTTCTATCTTACAGTGTTGTTGGAAGGATTTGATGAGAAAATATATAAATGTATTTTGTGTGTATTTTTGTATGTACATATATTTGTATATCACAGTATGCATGTTTATGTATTTGAATGTATATATACATGAGAAAATAAATTAAAAGAAAAAGTGTTAGTGGGTGCAAAACTCATTAACTATACATTTTTATCATGTATGATTTTAACCACTGGGGTGTCTTATTATTATTTTTTTCATTTTAAAATACATTTCATTATTGTTCCAAAAAATGTGGAATGCTTCATGAATTTGCCTGCCATCCTTGTGCAAAGGCCATGCTAATGTTCTCTGTATCATTCCAATTTTAGTATATGTGCTGTTGAAGTGAGAACTGGGGTGTCTTATTTTATAATTAGTCTGGCTAATAGTTTTTCCAATTATATTCTGTAGCTAAAATCTCAGATAAAAAGCAAATTCAGTGACTCTAGGGCAAAGTACTTTCAAAACTAGACTGCACTCCACAAATTTCAGGAATTATTATTATTGATGACAATGGTGATAAAGACGATGGTCACACATTCCTCAAATTTTAATGTCATCCAATTGCTTCCCAGTTTCTCCAGACATAGGGAATCATGCTTCCTTTTTACACAGATAACTGTAGTTTAAGATCATATTCTTGTTACAAACATACTGCAGACTCCATTACAGGCTCATTTAGCAATTCATGCATGTGACACTGTTACTTTCTGGGTTGTTTATTCTCAAGGATATACACAACCTTTCCTTAGATGCCCAAAATACAGCTAAGACCAAGAAGAAACCATAGGCAAATGGAAGCATATCGTAGTGCAGAAAAAGAAAAGATAACTTTCCACTAGTCCCTTCACAGGGAAACACCTGTTCTCCTAGTCCCTCAACTAGTGTTTATTAATCTTTTACCTGCCAATATACTACAGATGTTGGCTTACCTCTTCCCAACTGAAGTTTCTCTAGGCTATGGAGCTCTGTCCCCCTCAATCTAACACTTCCATCTAAGACAAGTCTGCCTCCTGCCTGCCCAAATGATAGCCAACAATGGGGGTGTCCAGAAAAAAACAATCATAATAGTCAAGAGTATGTTTCCCAAAGTTTGGAAAGCTTCACATAAGAGTCACAAGCAGTTCCTCTTCACACTCTTTTTTGTATGTTAAGAAGATTATACTTGCATACCTTTCCAATCTTCTAATCAGCAGTGAACAAACGTGGAGGAAAGAAGAAAAAAGAGAGAGAGACAGAATGGCCTTTTCTGCCAATGGTAGATATTAATTTTCAGGAGGAGTCTAACCAACAGTCATATTTAGGTAAAAAAAAATGCCCTTAATAAGTATACACTCAATTTAACATTTCAAACTGAGGCATCTGTATTTTTTGTTTTTTGTTTTTTGTTTTGGGGGTTTATTGCTCTAATTTTTTTTATTTTAAATATGTGGAGTACCATTCAGAGTTAGGTATACAAATGTTTATTATGCAGGTACCCTTGTTGATGAGGTGTGCACTCCCTACCCTGGCAGTTTCCCACTACTGCCAATTTCTTTCTTATAGTATTATAATTGTTCAAGGTGCACTTATGAGTGAGAACATGTGGTACTCAGTACTTTGTTTCTGTGATAGATCACTCAGTATTATAGACTCTAAGTCCATTCAAGTAGCACAAAGTTCATAATTTTGTCCTTCTTAATAGCTGTATAATATTCCATCATGTGTATGTACCACTTTTTTTTAATCCAGTCCTCTTTCAATGGGCAGGATGGTTGGTTCCATGTTTTTGTTATTCTGAGTACTGCTGCGATAAACATGCATGTGCAGATATCTTTTTCATAGACTGATTTGAGTTCCTGTCTCTTGGCAGCTCATATGTCTTCTTTTGAGAACTGTCTATCCATGTCTTTTGCCCACTTTATAGTAGGGCTGCTTGTTTTTTTCTTTTCAGCGTGTTTGAGTTCCTAGTAGATCCTAGATGTTAGGCCTTTGTCAGATACACAGTTGGCAATTTTTTTTTCCTGTCTATGGTCCATCTCCCTGCTCACTTAATGGTTGCTTTGGCTTTGCTTTGATAAGGTCCCACTTCTCTATCTTATCTCTTCTGCCATGGGCATTTAGGGTTTTGATCAGGAGTTGGTTTCCAGTTCCAATTTCCATAAGGATGTCTTCTGCATTTTCTAAGGTTCTTATAGTTTGAGGTTTTACATTTAGGTCTTTGATCCATTTAGAGTTTATTTTTGTGTGTGGTGATAGTAGTTATGGGTTTTGTTTTAATCTTCTGCATGTGGTCAGCCAATTTTCCCAGCACCATTTACTGAATAGGTTCTCCTCTCCCCAGTGGTTGATGGTGGAGGCTTTGTCGAAAATGAGTCTGTTGAGAAATTGAGGTTTTGCTTCCCAAATCCCTATCCTGTTCCATTGGCCCATTTGCCTGTTCTTGTGCCAATACCAGGCTGTTTTGATTATTGCAACTTTATAATAAAGCTTAAAGTCTGGGAGTGTGATGCCTCCTGCTTTTTGTTTTGTTTTGCTGAGGATTGTTTTGGCTATTTGTGGTTGCGTATGTTTCCATATGCATTTCTGTGTTGTCATTTTCAGGTCTGAGAAGAATGTTGCTGGTAATTTAATGGGTATTGCGTTAAATCTGTAGATTGTCTTGGGTAGGATGGACATCTTAACAATGTTGATTCTTCCAATCCATGAGCATGGAATAGTTTTCCATTTGTTTGTGTCATCTTTGATTTCTTTGAGCAGTGGTATTTTGCAGTTTTCATTGTAAAGGTCTTTAACTTCTCTGGCTAGGAAGATGCCAAGGTATATCATTTTTGTGTGTGGCCATTGTGAATGAGATTTTGCTTTTTATTTGGATTTCTGTTTGCTTATTGTTGGTGTATAGGGATGTGACTGTCTTTTGCACATTTATTTTATACCCTGAGACTTTGTCAAAGTCCTTTATCAGTGCAAGGAGGTTTTGACAGATTCTCTTGGGTTTTCGAGGTATAGAATCATGTCATCTGCAAAGAGGGATAACAACTTTTTCTTTTCCTATTTGGATACCCCCGAATTCCTTCTCTTGTCAGATTACTCTAGCTAGGACTTCCAATACTATGTTGAACAGGAGGGATGAGAGTGGGCATACTTGTGCTTTCTGGTTTTCAGGGGAAATGTTTCCAATTTCTGTTTGTTTAGCAGTATTTGAATTACTTCTTGGTTCTGAGTTTCCCAGGTACCATGAATTAGATACTTGTTTTATATCTGGTTGGTTGAAACTGCTAACAAAACTGGTCCCTCCCATAACAAAAGAGGTTTAATCCTCAGACTAAATTCTCTCCTCAGTTCTGAAATCTAGGAACCATTTACCACCTCCCAAATAGCTTTTTTCAGATGCAATTACTTTAAATGCTAGGCTTCCAACTGTGTAAAAGTGAATATGGATTCATATTTAAGTAAACATAGAGTACAAAAAGAAACTATAGAACTGTTATTTGGCAAGAAATACAGGAAGCATATGCATACAATTCATGAGAGACTTTTCTAAAAGCTTATGAATTCTAATAAACATCAGATTATGTATCTGGAAATTATAAAGGAAATTCCAAAGAGCTTCTCTTTCATATCCCAAAATATAACTAAGTCAAAGAATGAATTGGAAGTTGATTTTGAGATAGCTTCTTTAAAGAAGAGTATATTTGTTCTAATTCTTGGTGAAAAAACAGCATTGTCTATTATTAAGCAACTCAGCTCACTTATTAATTAAATATAAAGAAATCATATCTAAAGTTAGTTATAAAGTAATTTTGTAATGTACAATATCAATACTATGAGAAAAAAGAATCAATAATTCTGAAAACAAGTAACAATGTCTGGATATTGTCACTCTATAAATAATACTGCAAAGCACAAAAACTAAAGTGCAAAAGATATCCAGGCACAAGTTTAACTTACTGTCTGAAGAGAGTACCCTATGACCCTATGAAAGTCTTACTTCCATCAGTAAACTTAGTCTGTATAGGGTTCTTTTAGATGTGACTGGGAGGGTGATGGAGTCCCATAAAGCATATGCCAATCAGGTTAGACTCTACAGGCCCAGAGTGACCCTCCTGGGACAAGTAGTAAATCACATAAAAGTACTGTCTTAAAAATTCTGAATAAGCACTACAAGTTCTCTCTTCTCTGACCAATTACTGATCATTTAAAAGCTTTACATAAGGTGATAAACCTGCCTTAAACTTTCTCTTTGTTACACAGTCAAAAGGAATAGCTTTAGTTCAAAGCAGTTAATTATAACCCTATACTTTAAACATTACCAGAAGTGTTTGAACTTCTGGAATCTTAATATTAATTGCAATTGTCTAAGCAAACATTTCCTAAAATTATAGTTTTCCTAACATAAAGCATAGTTTACTTTTCTTCCTGTACAGTAAGATAACTAAATAAGTTGATTGTCTTTTTACTCTCTAGAGCATTCCCTTTTTCCTGAAGGTATGTTTACTACTTACATATCATCAGATTTACGAGAAGAATGGTATAATAGATGGCATAAAGTTAGGGTATATTAAGCAATTATGCAATTTAACAAATTAATTGGTGTGATTGTTTTAATCTTGTTAAAATAAATTGCCAAACTATAAATATGAAACAGATCTTTATAATTTTGCTACTAAACTATGAATTATTTTTTATTTTTTCTTTATTTTTTTATTTTTTTATTTTTTTTTGAGTTGGAGTCTCACTCCATCGCCCAGACTGGAGTGCAGTGGCTGCTCCCGGCCACCGCAGCCTCGACCTGCTGGGCTCCGGCGATCCTTCTGCCTCAGCCTTCCAAGTGACTGGAACTACAGGCATGCGCTACCACGCCCGGCTAATTTTTTGATTTATTGTAGAGATGAGGTCTCGCCAAGTTGCCCAGGTGGGTCTCGAACCCATGGGCTCAGGCAATCCACTCATCTCAGCCTCCCAAGGCACGGGATTACAGGCTGAGCCACCGAGCCCGGCTACCTATGAATTATTTAAACCAAGATGATGTTATATATTTTCCCCCAAATTCTGGTGACTTGGAGATCTACTTTCTTCATGGAAAATTTTTAATTTAAGTTACATTAGGATATGCTCATGACCTTCACGTTGTTGTTGCATAAAACAGTGAATGAATTTTCTATGATTATGAAAATAATTTTTATTTTATTGTTCTGTTAAAAGTTTGACTTATGTGACCATCTATGAAGGAGTAAACCAGTAATATTTTCTTTTCTTTATTTCTTAGACTTTTGTGGCGAGACATAAGAAACTGCACTAAGAGGCTTTACAACTCTTACAAAGACCCACTATACTTGTCACCTATGAATGTGGCCTTCCAGGAATGCAAATTTCACCAAAAGTGGTGACATAAAAAGCTTCTGTGAACTTTATTTCAAAGCTCAAGAAATGGTTCACTTTTCTCTAGGTCAGTTAGCACATTGCTCACTGTAGTTTCCCTATCTCTCCCAGGAGAATGTCCTGGCTTGTGTTGATTGATTGCATTTTTAACTATGTTAGAAGTAATGCTTTTTTATGGATGACAAGCAACAAATCCCTTCAATTATTTCTTTATTAATGTCATTCTTTCCTTGTGTAGCTGTCATTACCAATCCTCTCACCAATGCACCCTGTTATAATTTCAAGAGCAGGCTTCTGTCATCTGATGAAATATATGTTGGTTTCAATAAACTGAGTTCTTTTTTTCCCCAACTATGAAGTAGTCACTGCTAATTTTTTTCAAAGTTGCTTTATGGGATTTAAAAAATATATGTTCGTGTTTCCAGTCTTGGGTAGTATCTTACTGGTAAGAATGTATATGGCATTAACATGGTACCTCCATGTATGCGAATAGTCAATTATGTTTCTAAAGCTCTCTCCCTTTCAAACAGCACTCAGAGTGAGCAGTTCAAGAATGGCATGTAGAAAATCTTCAGACATGTATTAATAACAAAAATTTAAAAATGAGAAAAAATATTTAGCACCTATGCATCTCCACATTTGATCTAATCTTCACATAACCATAAAAAATAAGTATCATCTGCAACTACAAGTGAGGAAAATAATTCTTAGTGGTGAATATGCACAGGTCGTATCTGTGCTCCAAAGATCATACTCTTCTGACTCTAGGACATCCTAGTTAGAAAACACTGTCAAGGAAATAAAAATCATAGGTGAGCTCTGTCTCTTTTCTGAAGTATTATAATAGCATTTCATTAGATACTCCATTATAAGGGAGGATGGTATCAAGGTTGCTAATATTTTGGCAACAGTATAGAAGGAAAGAACAATCATCTGCTTTCAAACTTTTTTTGAATTGAAATTTTCCATGGGTTATATGTTTGTGTTCCTCCTCCCTAAATTCATATGTTGAAATCTTAGTTCACAAGATGATGGTATTAGGGGGTTTGGGGTAACTCCTAGGTCTTGGGGGCAGAACCTTCTTGAATGGGATTAGACCCTAATAAAAGAGATCCAAGAGAGAACCCTCATCCCTTCTACCATTTGAGGATGCAGTAAGAAAGTACCATTTAGAAACCAGAAAGTGAGCCCTCACCAGGCACCAAATATGCAAACACTTTGATCTTGCACTTCATAGCCTCCAGAGCTGTGAGAAACAAATTTATGTTGTTTATAACCTGTGGTATTTTGTTATAGCAGCCCATAAAAAGACAAAAATAGTGTATAATTAGGGTTTACAGTGAGAGGTTTTTGCTTTTTTTTTTGAGTACTGGTCACCACATGGTCTTTGTGAGGGCCTATTTACCTTCAAATGCTTCTGAAAACTAAGAATTATGCCTTCAATTATTTCCATTTAACAGCACTGCAGTTGACTAATATCAGCAGAAATGAATGTGATAGAGGTAAAAGAATATGTATTTGTGGGACATTGGGAATGACTGAATATAGAAATTAAGTAGGAAGCAGTAGTCAAGGATGACTCCTATGTTTCTGGTTTTAAAGAATGAGAGAATCTTTATGTCATTCACCTAGGAAGAGAATACAGTTGAGAAATGGATTTTGGGAGAAAATCACTAGAATGTTTTTAGAATATGTACAGCTCAAAATTCTTGTAAGAGATATAAGAATTCCAGGAACGAGCTGGATTTATTAATATGTGCATTGAGATCAGGGCAGAATTTAAGGCTGAATATATAACACATAAGTGGTAATTGAAACCATGAATGTGGTTGAAGTAACCTCATAAGTGTGAATAGTAAAAAGAACAGAAAGCTGATAGAGCAGACTTGGAGAATGTGAATATTTAAGGAATGGAAAGAAAAACATGAGCCCAAAAGGAAACTAATAAGGAAATTCTAGAGATACAGGATGAAATCCAAAAAAAGAAGGAAAATCACAGAAGTTATGGAGGTGTTTCTTGCTTAAAGGAAAGAATGGCCAATAGTGACAAGTAAGATTTAAAAAGGGCCTATTTTATAGTTATTGTTAATCTAGAAAAATAATAAGGAATGAATTTGCTAGAAATGTATATTCTTCTTTAAAGAAATTAGATTTTCACAAGAAGTTTCGAACTTAGATATAACTAAAAGAGAATGTGGTGTCAAGAAAGTATTTCAAAGATGGCAGGTATAAGGTATTGCATAATTTTTTTTTCAGTAATTCTCATTTGTGAAAGAGTAAAGAAGCATAACTGTTACGTCATCCAAAATTATGACTTTTTCAAAGGGGTTTGATGGAAAAGCTAAGGGTAAAAGAGATAGCGTGATAGTGACAGGGTGATCAAAGTGGCAAACTTGGAAATCTAAGTTAGAAAGATAAGAAAGTGAGTCCATAAAGAAGCAGACAGACTAAGAGAAGATGGAATAGTCTAGGATCTGAACTACTGAAGTTCTCTCCTAAGTCCATAGAGTAGGTATATTAGTGTTACAGGGTTGGGAAGATATGCTGATGTCATTAAACAGACCATACTAAATTGAAGTTTAATATTTTTTTATGTAGTGTAGTGTTCAGTTTTAATATATTTCAAGATGTTCCTGAATGTGCAGATATTGAATAAATGTATAGGTAAAGATTATTAGAATTAATGTCAAAGAATTGTTCTGGATTGAGTCATCCCCAAAGATATTGAAGTCACTTTAAAAATTATTAAGGTTAAAGAGGAAAGAAATACCATCATCCAAAAATGAAAGTAAATTTGAGAGGATAACCTTGGGCTAGGTAAATGGAAGCCGCAAGAAGGAATATAAAGTAAATGCATGCACTTC
Organism: Tarsius wallacei; assembly: GCA_963574415.1. Taxonomy (NCBI): domain Eukaryota; kingdom Metazoa; phylum Chordata; class Mammalia; order Primates; family Tarsiidae; genus Tarsius; species Tarsius wallacei. Next base: position 24,468 of record CAUYQG010216602.1, on the reverse strand, counting down.
TAGAGTTCTCAGGATTTATAAAGGTAGGTGGTAGGTAGTTTCCTAAGATGGTTGTCCAAAGAACCACACTCCTATTCACAACTTCCATAGTTTGTTACTCTTGAATGGGACAACAGAATGAGCTAGAGCTAAGACTGCATGACTCTAAGGCTTTTTATGAACATAGGTCATAATAATCTTGTCACGTAGAATGCTTGCTCTAGAGGAATCCAGCCACCATCAAAGATGGAAACTGGTCAGATGGAACTCAAATGTACAAAACAGAAAAAAACAAACAGCACTATTAAAAAGTGGGCAAAAGAAGAGAAGAGGTTGGGAAGATGGTGGCCCAGCCAGTCAGACTATGAAAGTCCCAGTGTGAGTGAGTGAGTGAGTGTATGGAAAATTTTGTGTACATGCTCATGAGCGAGTGGGCGTGTGAGTGACTGACTGAGTGAGGGCTAGGGAGCTAGTGGTCAGGGCTCTCCTGGTGCAGCAGCTGTTTTAATAGCTGCTGGGTTTGGACCCTAGTGATTCCCAGGATGCAGAAGCTGAGCACCATTTTCTTTCTTTTTTTTTTTAAATCAATAAAACCCTTCCAGGGAAGAAAATGTTAGGAGAGACTAAGTAGGGTCTTGTGAGCAAGTGGCCAGGCCCCTGGTACACTAGCTGATGCTGCAGCTTCTCTGGACTTTTTTTTTAATGAACAAAAGTTTTCCTGTGAAGAAATGGCGGGGAGAGACTATCGCCCCAGGCTCTCCCTCACCTTTGCAGCAGGAGAGACTGCTGGCTCCAAGTTTTGCCTCACCACTTCAGCACCCGGCAGGGCACTGGTGGCAGGGGCTGTGGAGGGAGTCCAGAGGTAAAGTCCCATGGAAGAGGACAAGAGAGGCACCCCACCACCATCTTGAAGGCAGGACAGGAAAGTGCTCAGACTTGCTCATCACAGAGCAACAGACCCGATCTCTGTGACTGGCGGATCAGGTACTCAGGGATTGATTGTGACTCAGAGGGAATATCCTCAAAGCACAAACCTTGGAGGGACCTGATGAGTGCTGAGTCCCAGGTGCCCCACCCCTACTCTGATCCAGCCATGGGACAAAGGGTGTGGTCAGAAAAGGATGAGGAAGGACTCCAAAGAGATCAGTGGTGAGTCCAGGGCTGACCCAAATCCCCTGCTCTCCAGTAATCCTCTGATCATCAGACCCACAGAGCTGGGCCATGACTGAGAGAGGCAAACCCAGGTGGAGCCTGAACATCAGTCACAATAGGAGAACTCCATTCAAGGATAGGCCTGGCTGGGGCACTCCCTGCAAGTACATACCTGGGGAAGAGACAACCCTGCACCTCCCCACAGGAGGAGATCTCCCTGACCATATGAGAGTAGGAGGGGAGGACTGCGACCCCACCTACCTCCACTGCCCCTCCTCTTTCCCTGCTCCAGACACTGAAGAGAGAGTGAAAGAGGTGGTGCTGCAGGAGAGACCTGATTAGAGGAACAATTACAGAGCCTGTCACAAGAGGGTGGGTTTTGTTTTTTTTAATTTTTAAAAAAATTTTTGACCGCTTGTTTGTTCATCTTTAATGATCTACATCCCCAAAATTTTTTTCTTTTTTTTTAAATCTGTTTTGTTCTTCTTTTATTTGTCATTTTCTGTTTATGTTTGTATGTGAATGACTGAGTGTTCATCTTTAAATTTTGCTGTTGTTGTTGGTTTGTTTTTGACCTTTATTCTTCTGGGTTTCTTTAATTTCATTTTTTGTAGTTTAAGGTATGTGTCAATATATGTGGGAGAGTTCTATCTGAGTGTCTTTTTTTTTTTTTTGGTTATTCTGTTTTTATTCTCTATTCACTTTGTGCTAGGCTTGTGTGTGTATTTAGTTTTCTTGTTTTTTTAATTGTTTGTTTTGCTTCACTTTGTTGTTATTACAATTTGACTTGAGGTGTCTGTGTGTGTGTGTGTCTGTGTGTGTGTTCACATGTGTTATGCATTGCTTTCTGCTTTACATCATCATATAGGGTGGTGACGGGGAGTGGGTTTCAGGGAACACATACCACAATAATTGTAATTTGCAAGTAGTTTCTGAATCCAGGTGCCCCATCCCCTACTTTATTCAAATTTCAAAAACTACAAGAGACAGCAAAACTTTCTACCCACCATCTTATTTTAAAATAGAATAAATCCAGACCCTGAATAAGGGAAGAGCAGAGGACTGAGCAAACATCAGAAGGGAAAGCCTCTCCCACAGACACTGAATAACAGAGCTAAAGAGAAAAACAAGAAACCTTTCACAAGTGAGGGAAAACCAAAGGAAGACCTCAGGCAATTTCAAGTGTACAAAGACAAAACTCCTGAAAAATCAGGCCTTGGTGCCCAAACAATGGAAGCCACCAATGACTGTTGCCAGAATATAACAGGGATTAGGGAATGGATGGAAAGAGTGAATAAGACTCAAGAAAGACAAGAAGCAACACTGAAAATATTTGTAACAGAGATTTTGGCAATAATAAAATTTCATCCAGGAAATAAATAACAAGATGATTAGTATGGAAAACAGAATTAATCTAGTTGAAGAAAGAATCTCAGAACTTGAAGACCAGAACATGGAATTAACCCAATCTGTAAAAAACATAGAAAGAAGACTCAGAAAGAAAGAACAAAGCCTATAAGCAATGTGCGATTTTATCAAGAAGTTGAACCTTTGCCTGATTGGTATCCCAGAAGAAGGGAAATGGAGAATAACTTGGAGCAAGTATTCTAAGAGGTAAAATCCAAGAAAACTTTCCCCATCTCACTAGAGATGTGACCAGCCAAGCACAAGAGATACAGAGAACCCCCACAAGACATCAAATGAGATGACCAACCCGTAGACACATAGTAATTTCCCTACACAAAATAGGCACAAAAGAAAAAATCCTAAAGGCAATAAGAGAGAAAGGTCAGACTACCTACTGGGGAAAACCAATCAGAATAGCAGCAGACCTATCAGGAGAAACACTACAAGCATGAAGGGACTGGAGCCCTATATACAAAGTCCTCAAAGAAAAACAATTTCAACCAAGAATTTCCTATCCAGCCAAGCTCAGCTTCATCAGTGATGGAGAATTAAAATCCTTCCCAGATATCCAGTCCCTAAGAGACTATGCAGCTTCCAGACCAGTTGTATAAGAGACACTTAAAAAGGTATTAAGCACAGAAGAAAGAAAAAAAGAGAATGACCACACACTTCCCAAGAGAACAGCAGAGCATAGAATCAATAGAGAATACAGTGCAACAAGAAACTTGAAAACACACACATATAGCAACCCAAGGGCCAAAAGAAAAACAAGCAAACAAACAAAAAATTGTACAAGAACCAACACAATTTCCCCAAAGCCCACAAAGACATGGATACTAAAGCGCATGATGCTGAACAACTACTGGGTCAACACGGAAATCAAAGCAGAAATTAAAAGATTCCTGGAAACAAATGAAAATGTAGAACATCTTACCAAAACCTCTGGGATACCATGAAAACAGTTCTAAGAGGGGAAATTATATCTCTATGAGCACACACCAAGGAAACGAAAAGATCACAAGTGGAGAACCTAACAAATCACCTAATGGAGCTGGATAGAGAAGACCATCAAAACCCCACTTTAGCAGAAGACTCCAAATCACCAAAATAAGAGCCCAAATACAGGACACAGAAGACAAAAGTATCATAGAGAGCATAAAAAAAAACAAGAAGCTGGTTCTTTGAAAGAATTAACAAGATTGATGGACCCTTAGCCAGAATGACCAAAAAGATAGAAAAAGTCCAAATAAACACAATCAGAAATACAAAAAGTCAAATCACAGCTGACTCCAAAGAAATACAAAAGATTATCAGATATTACTATGTATACACTTATGGACACAAATTTGATAAACTAAATGAAATGGAGGAGTTTCTGACATCACACAACCTCCCAAGGTTGAAACAAGATAAACGGAGACAATGAATACACCAATAACAATCCAGGAAATTGACTCTCCCATATGAAAACTACCTACAACAAAAAGTCCTGGACCGACAACTTTCCAGCAAAATTCTACAAAACATACCACGAGGAGCTAATACCAATCCTATTGAAAATATTCCAGGCAATTGAGAAAGATGGAATTCTCCCCAAATCATTTTACAAAGCTAATATCACACTGATACCCAAACTGGGTAAAGATCCAACAAAAAAAAGAGAACTACATACCAATATCCCTTTTGAACGTAGATACAAAAATCCTCAACAAAATTCTACCAAATTGGATCCAAAAACACATCTCAAAAATCATCTACCATGGTCAAGTAGACTTTATCCCCAGGATGTAGGGCTGGTTCAACATTCACAAGACCATAAATGTAACTAAATACATCAACAGATGTAAAAACGAGAACCACATGATTATATCATTAGATGCAGAAAAAGCTTTTGATAAAATCCAGCATCCTTTCTTGATAAAAATCCTCAAACACCTAGGTATAGAAGGAACATACCTCAAAATAGTAAGTGCCATTTATGATAAACCCACAGCTAACATGTTGCTAAATGGACAGAAACTGGAAATAGTTCCCCTGAAAACTGAAACAAGACAGGGCTGCCCACTCTCACCCTCTTGTTCAACATTGTGTTGGAAGTCTTAGCATGGGCAATTAGACAAGAGAGGAAATCAGGGGTATCCAAATAGGAAAAGAGGAAGTCAAGTTATCCCTCTTTGCTGATGACATGATACTACACCTTGAAAACCCAAGAGAATCTATCCAAAACCTGCTTGCACTGAAAAAGGACTTTGGCAAAGTTTTGGGGTATAAAATAAATGTGCAAAAGACATTTGCATTTCTATACCTCAAAAACAAGCAGGCACAATCCCATTCACAATAGCAACACACAAAAATGAAATACCTCGGCATTTTCCTAACCAAAGAAGATAAAGAACTTTACAGTGAGAACTAGAAAACACTGCTCAAAGAAATCCAAGAAGACACAAGCAAATGGAAAAATAGTCCATGCTCATGGATAGGAAGAATCAACATTGTCAAAATGTGCATTCTACCAAAAGCAATCTGCAGATTCAATGCAATACCCATTAAGTTACCAACAGCATTCTTCACAGACCTGAAAATGACAATAAAGAAATTCATATGGAAACATAAACAACCATGAATAGCAAAAAGAAATCTTAGCAAAAGAATCAAAGCAGGAGTTATCACACTTCCAGACTTCAAACTTTACTATAAAGCTACAGTAATCAAAACACCCTGGTATTGGTATGAGAACAGGCATATAGACAGGATAGAGATTCTGGAAGCAAACAGGATAGAGATTCTGGAAGCACAGTCTCAATTTCTCAACCAGCTCATCTTTGACAAAGCCTCCAACAACAACCACTGGGGAGAGAACCTATTCAGTAATTGGTGCTGGGAAAACTGGCTGATCACATGCAGAAGATTGAAACAGGACCCCTACCTATCACCATACACAAAATTAACTCTAAATGGATCAAAGACCTAATCATAAAAAAACCTCAAACTGTAAGAATCTTAGAAAACGCAGGAGACACCCTTATGGAAATTGGCACTGGCAACCAATTCCGAATCAGAACCCTAAATGCCCATACCTTAAGAAATAAGAAAGACCCCATCAAACTCACAAGCTTCTGCAAAGCAAAAGATACCATCAAGAAAGCAGGGAGACAGCCCACAAAATGGGAAAAATATTTACCCAATGCATATCTGACAAAGGCCTAACATTTAGGATCTACAAGGAACACAAATGTGTGGAAAGGAAAAAAAAAAAAACAGCCCCATTACAAAATTGGCAAAAGACAGGAGTAGACACTTCTCAAAAGGAGATATATGGACAGCCAACAGACACATGAGCCTCACTCATCATCAGAGAAATGCAAATCAAAACCACATTGAGATACCACCTAACCCCAGAATAATGGCCATCATTAATAAAGCTAACAAACAACAGATGTTGGCGAGATGTGGAGAAAAAGGAACACTTCTGCACTGCTGGTGGGAATGCAAACTAGCGCAACCTCTATGGCAAACAGTGTGGCAATTTCTGAAAGAACTAGAAATTGACCTTTCATATGACCCAGCAATTCCCCTAGTGGGAATATACCCAGAGGAACTCAAATCATTCTACCAAAAAGATACCTGCACACGTTTGTTTGTTGCAGCCCTATTCACAAAAGCAAAAACATGGAACCAACCATGTTGCCCATAGAAGCTGGACTGGATAAAAAAATTGTAGTACATATACACAATGGAATATTATGCAACCATAAAGAAGGACAAACATATGGACTTCGCAGCAACTTGGATGGATTTAGAGTTGATCATACTCAGTGATCTATCACAGAAACAAATAACAGAGTGCCATATGTTCTCACTCATAAGTAGACCTTGAACAATTATAATACCATAAGAAACAGATTGGCAGTAGTGGGAAACTGTCAGGGGAGGGGAGTGGGATTGGCAGTTGAGGGAAACTGCTTGGGGAGGGAGGGACACACCTCATCAACAAGGGTACCTGCATAATCAATGTTTGTATACCTAACCCTGAATTATACTCCACATCTTCATATTTTTTAAAAAGTGGGCAAAGATATGAATAGACTCTTCTCAAAAGAAGACATACCAGCATCCAACAGATACATGAAAACATGCTCAGCCTCACTAATCATCAAAGAAATGCAAATTAAAACCACATTGAGATACCACAAAACTCCAGTCAGAATGGCCATCATCAATAATTCAAAAAACAACAGATGCTGGAGAGGATTCTGGGAAAAGGGAACATTTCTACACTGTTGGTGGGAGTGTAAACTAATACAACCCTGTGGAAAACAGTGTGGCTATTCTTAAAAGATCTAAAAATCAATTTTCCATACAACCCAACCATCCCCCTTATACCCAGAGGAACTCCACTCTATGAAAATGATACCTGCACATGAATGTTTACTGCAGCATTATTCACAATAGCAAAAACATGGAACCAACCATGCTGCCCATCAAAATTGGAATGAATTATAAAAAAAGGTGGTATGTATACACCATGGACTATTACTCAGTCATAAAGAAGGACAAAATTATGAACTCTGCAGCAACTTGGATGGATTTAGAACCTATAATACTCAGTGATGTATCACAGAAACAAAAAGTGGAGTACCACATGTTCTCACTCATAAGCGGACCTGAACATTTATCATAATACTACAAGAAAGGGATTGGCAGTGGTGGGAAACTGCCAGGGAAGGGAGGGTACACTTCATCAATAAACGTATCTGATCTCAAACCAGGTGACGTAGGGACCAAAGTGAGGCCAAGACTTTACCTGTACAATAACCATTTGTACACCTAACCTTGAATTATACCCCACATCTTTGAAATAAAAACTCAAAAAAGGAAAGAAACTGGCCAGAGAGGGTATATTGAGAGAGAAAAATTATCAACCAAACCATTTCATCTGAGGCACCAGACATGTGTATGATAAAGAAGCTATCTTTGACAACCAGCCCTTTCAGATATTCAAGTGATTTCGGCACTGACCATTAGCTAACCAATAACTGCATGACAGAATCATTCAGCTGAGCTCAAGCAACTGCAAATAACCTTGAGAAATAATAATTTTTTTAAAGACATCCATTTCAACATAATTTATTACACAACAATTTGTAATTGTGGAAATAGCAGGGAATTAAGCAAAGACATGGATAGAAAGGTGACACCTATTCCTATTATATAAAACATAAAGGGAAGATAAGAGTGGAAGTTGATGGCATCTTTATTTAAAATGAGGTGAACTGATGAGAATAAGGGGTATGCAGATGAGATGAAGGTTTCAGAAAAGTGACATGGCTTTGGAACTGGTACCATAGAGAATGGGTATAAGAGTTCAAAGTGGAAATGGAAAAGGATCTCTAGGTTATGATATAGACTGATTTAAGTTGAAATCCTTCAGTTTGCAATGGTACCATTTACCTGGTTAAGTCAGTTGCTTCAATGGCTATTGTTAAACTTGGTTATGAGAGGGAAATCAAGGATCTATGAATTTAAAATATTGAATGTATAAGTTACGCAGACAGTGAAATGTTGGGATGAAGAATGTGTCAGAAGTAAACTCTTCAATAAAACTAAGAGTCAATACATGACAAAATTGAGAGGGCATATGAGTGAGAACCTGTGGTATTTAGTTCTTTCTGTATAGATCACTGAGTATTATAGACTCTAAATCCATCCAAGTTGCTGCAAAGTTCATAATTTTGTCCTTATTTATGGCTGCATAATAGTCCATCATGTATATGTACCACATTATTTTTTTTTTACTGCCGGGGGGGGAGGGGGACATATAACATCAATAAAGGTATCCAATCTCAAACCAGGTGAATTGGGGACCAAAGGGAGGCCCAAACTTTACCTGTATGATGACCACTTGTGTACCTGACCCTGACTTGTGCCCCAAATCTTCAAAATAAAAATAAAAAATAAAGAAAATATATGCTTTAAAAAGAGACACAGAGAAAGCAGAAGTTGGTAGAGTCACATGGAACAAGACTCAAAAGTTTTGCTTTTTGAGCAATAGGAGCATATCATAGCCTTTAACTACATCTAACTTTAGAAGAAAAAATCCCAAGAATGGGTTTATTCTGTCAAAGGGAAACCTTTGTTAAAGGTCTTGATACATATCAAATCAATGTTCTGATTGTTTAATTTATTGGGTTTTTTTCAGCATTATTGTAATTGTGTAGTTTGCCATTTTATAAGAAAAATGACTGTAATACAAAAAAATCAAGAGTTCATCACTGGACTTATACAAGTCTATATGATTTCCCAAATACTTTTCCATAAACTACCCATAGTCTAAATTTTTATATTTCTTTTTAATTACTTTACTTCCAGCATTCTATTTGAGCTGTACTAACTCAAGTAGTCTCACATAAATATATGTGTCATCTATAGGGTAACTTTGTCAGGAACAAAATGCTTATAACTAAATTCAAATAAAACAACAGTTGAATACTACAGAAATCTATTATTAAGAGAAATTAGCTATTTGCACATAATGAGGCACATTTGACCTTGGAATAGCACTCACTATAATTTGTAGGTAGTGTTCTTTAAAAGCACAGATAAATTTTAGAAAATAGTTGATAATGACAATACCACTAACAATTATCATAGTTATATTGCTTATAAATCAATTTTTTGCTAGTCTAGCATCACTTATTTTCTTTTTTTAATTTAAATCACCTATGCACTATTCTTCTTCTGTTCTAACTTTAGAAAATTAAGAAATAGTCTTAATCACTTAATCTGAGTTTATGGAATAATAAATTATAGAGCTGGAATGGAGTTAAGAGAGTTGAATTAAACTATTTTGTATACATTACAGAGGATACATTTGGGACCCAAAGAAGTTACATGATTTGGCTACAGGCCCAGAGATGATGTATTTTTTTTCCACATCACAGGAGAATCAACTCTAACACAGTACTTTTTCCAATATTTTAGGCAGTTTATAATATGGAAAAAAAGGTTTTATGAGACTTGGTTATAAATGAATATAACTAAGAACTCAATTTTCTCAAAGCAAATTTCAAGAAAACATTGTTTAAGTCTATTTCAATTTTTACAAAATTCAAGTTTTTCTTTTAAAAGGACCATTTTCAAAATTTAACTATTTTAGCAAATATTCAGAACTTGATACTCTTAGAAAAAAATTAAAGACAAAATCTCACTTCTCATTTCTTTTGTCTTTTAAGGTTGGCGTTTTAAGTTGAAAAACCTTAAAAATATAAGCTACCAGTTAGACTAATTTCCTTTCTCATCACAATTGCCATAATCCTTCCGTCATTTATAACTTTTTCCTGGCATGGTTGCCCTGAAGAATTTATACAATCCTTCCCCAACTCTTAGCCAAGTTTCTCTGGAGCTGCTTTCCAGGAATTGCTGAAATTAGAATCATAATTTTTTGTTTCTTTCCTTTTTTTCTTCAGTAAATTGTGTTTCTTTTTCTCGGTCACCCTGTTGAATATGCTGACTAACATCTCAGCAGTATTTTTAAAAGAAAAATATTTTATTCCCCATGTTATAGACCATCATAAAGCTTCACCAATAAAAGCTGTATGAAAATAATACTTTTCAAATTTTTATAAAGATTTTAAAATTATATATATATTTTAATAGCTTGATTGAGATATAGTGGACATGAAATAAATGGTATCTATTTAAAGTAACAATTTGGTAAGCTTGGACGTATTGGTACACTCATAACAAATCATCGCCACAATCAAGACAATATACATATTATTTACCTTCACCTCATGCCTGTTTGTTATCCTTTCCTCTTACCTTTCGCCATATGTCTTGACAACTTGCAGTCAATGACCTCCTTTATGTCATGATAGATTGGTTTGCATTTTCTAAAATTTTATATAAATCATACATTGTTTATCCTGTTTTGTCTAGCTTCTTTAATGTGACACAATTATTTCAAGATTCATTCACACTGTTGCATGTTTCAATAGTTCCTCTACTTTATTGCTGAGTAATATTCAATTGAATGGATATGTCAGAGTTTGTTTATCCATATGCTTGTTAATGGACATTTGGATGATTTCCAGTTTTTGGCTATTACAATAAAGTCACTATGGACATTCATATACAAATCTTGGAATGGATATATGCTCCTTTTTGTGGGTAAATACTTAGTAGTAAAAGAGCTAGGTTGTATAGCAAATACATGTTGAGCTTTTAAAGAAAACTCTAAACTGCTTTACCAAGTAGTTGTACCATCCTGCATTCCCACCAGCAGTGTATAAGAAATTCACTTCATCCACATCCTTAGCAATACTTGGTAGGATCTGTTTTTCATTTTAGGCATTCTTAGAGGCATGTAGGTGCATTTCATTATCATTTCAAATTGTATTCCTCTAGTGACTAATGATATTTAACATTTTTCTTCACTCTAACTGGATTAACAATAGGAACAGTGACTTTAATTTCTATACAAACATCATGTGGTTTTAAAGCCTACGGTTGCTACACAAAAAATGACTGGGCTAAATAAGATCCATAGAACTCCTCTAATGGAAAACATGAGAAGTATATAGAACCACTTCATCAATGAGATAAAAGTGAATGAAAACAATATGATATTACAGATAAAGAAAAAAGAAATGTTGTCTTAAAAAGTTGAAAGTGAAAGTATTTAGAAACTTCAAGCACACCTTGGAGATATTGCAAGTTTGGTTTCAGATAATCCAATAAAACAAATATTGCAATAAAGTCAATCATGCCTTTTTTGTTTCCTAGTGCATGTAAAAGTTATGTTTACACTATACTGTAGTCAATTAAGTGTGTAATAGCATTATGACTACAAAAACAATGTACAGCACTTAATTTAAAACATTTTACTCTTTAAAAATGCTAATGATTATCAGAGTCATCTACAAGTTATAATCTTTTTGCTGGTGGAAGGTCTTGCCTCCACGTTCATGGCTGGTGACTCATCAGAGTGGTAGTTGCTAAAGATTGGAGTGGCTTTAAATAAGACTACAATGAAATTGGCCACATCAAGTGGCGCTTCTTTTGATAAAAGTTTTCACTGTAGCATGACATGATGTTTGACTGCATTTTATCCACAGAAGAACTTCTTTCAAAATTGAAGTCAATCCTCTCAAAACCTGCCACTGTTTTATCAACTGAGTTTAGGTAATATTCTAAATTATTTGTTTCATTTAAACAATTTTTTCAATATCTTCACCAAGAGTAGATTCCATCTCAAGAAATCACTATTTCTTCTCATTTATAAGAAGAAAGTTTTGTCATGAGATTGCAGTAATTTAGTCAAATCGCCAGGATCTGCTTTTGATTCTAGTTCTCTTCCTATTTCCATCACATCTACAGTCACTTTCTCCACTAAAGTCCTGAACCCCTCCACGTCACCCATGATGGTTGGAATCAACTTCTTCCAAATTCCTGTTAATGTTGATATTTAGAACTCCTTCCATGAATCACAAACTCACAAATGTTCTTTTTTTTTTTTTTTTTTTTGAGTTGGAGTGTCACTCCGTCAACCCAGGCTGGGGTGCAGTGGCCGCTCCCGGCTACCGCAGCCTCGACCTGCTAGGCTCCAGCGATCCTTCCGCCTCAGCCTTCCAAGTAGCTGGAATTACAGGCGCGCGTTACCACGCCTGGCTAATTTTTTGATTTATTGTAGAGATGAGGTCTCGCTTGCCCAGTCGGGTCTCGAACCCGCGGGCTCAGGCAATCCACTCACCTCTGCCTCCTAAGGCACAGGATTACAGGCTGAGCCACCGAGCCCGGCACAAATGTTCTTAATGGCATCTAGAATGATGAATCCTTTCCATAAAGTTTTTAACTTTGCCCAGATCCATCGGAGGTTCACTTTATATTGCAGTTATAGTCTTATAATAAAATGTATTTCTTAAAAAAAGAAAACACGGAAGTTGAAATGACTTTTTGAGCTATGGGTTGCAAAATGAATTTGGTGTTAGCAGGCATAAAAACAATATTATCAACAATATTATTAACAATAATATTACATCTCCAGCAGAGCTCTTGGGTGATTAAGATTCTATTTTTTTTTTTCCTAAGCAATAGATCTCAACTGTTGGCTTAAAATATTCAGTAAACCACATTGTAAACAGATATGCTCTCATTCAGACTTTGTCCAATTTATAGATCACAGTAAGAGTATATTTAGCATAATTTTTATGGGCCCTAAGATTTTAAGATGATCATTGACTTCAACTTAAAGTCACCAGCTATATTTGCTTCTAACAAGACCAATCTTGTCGTTTGAACTTTTCAAACCAGGCACTAACTTTTCTCTAGTTATGAAAGTCCAAGATGGAATCGTCTCCTGATAAAAGGCTGTTTTGTCTATGGTGAAAAATCAATTTTTTTTAGCATAGCCATCCTCATCAATTATTTTAGCCAGTTCTTCTGAATAACTTGCTGCAGCTTCTACACCAGCACTGCTGCTTCACCTTTCACTTTCATGTTATAAAGATGGCTTCTTTACTTAAATTTCATGAAACTAGCTCTGCGAGCTTCTAACTTTTCTTTTGCAGCTTCTTCACTTCTCTCAGCTTTCATGGAACTGAGGAACATAAGAGTCTTGTTCTGGATTAGGCTTTGACTTAAGGGAATGTTGTAGCTGATTTGATTTATCCAGACCACTCAGGCTTGGTTTGTATTAGCAAAAAGGCTATTTCACTTTCTTATCATTCTTGTGTTCACTGGAGTAGTACTTTTAATTTCCTTTGATAACTTTTCCTTTGCATTCACAACCTGGCTGTTTGGCACAAGAAGCCTAGCTTTTGGCCCATCTTGGCTTTTGATATGCCTTCCTCACTAAGTTTACCCATTTTTTTATCTTTTGGTTTACAGTAAGAGAAAGGTGACTCTTCCTTTTACTTGAGGGACCATTTTAGGGTTATTATTTGCCATAATTTTAATATTTAATAATTTTAATATTGTTGTATTACAGGGAATGAGGGACTTGAGAAGGAGGGAAATAGATAAATTGCTGGTTGTTGAAGCAGTGAGAACATACACAACATTTATTGGTTAAGTTTACTGTCTTAAATGAGTGTGGTTCTTGGCATCCCTATACAAGTAAAATAGTAAGAGGAAAGATTACTGACCACAGATGACTATAACACTATAATAATAGTGAGGAAGTTTGAAATATTGCAAGAATTACTAAAATGTGACATTGAAACCCAAAACGAACACACTCCCTTGAAAAAAATGGCACTGACAGACTTATTCAATGCAGAGTTGATACAAACCTTCAATTTGTAAAACAAAAGAAAGAAAGAAAAAAAATCTCAATAAAGCAAAATGCACTAAAGTAAGGCACCACAAAACAAGGCATGCCTGTACTTACTACAAAAAAAAAAAAACAACAGAAAAAAAAATCTTTTCAGAAAAATATTTGATCCTTAGTAACAAATAAAATGAAACAATCAGGTAGAACAGGAGCAGAAAACCACTAAAAGAGACTGCGCCAAATTTTAATGCTTAAAGAAACATGTTTGTGAATCCAGATATTTATGCCAACCAAACTGGCTTTTATTTGTGAAAGCAACAAAAAGATTTTATCAGATATATGAGAGCTACGAGAGATGGTAAATTGCAGGAGAGATAGTATTAAGACGGCCAAGAAGACACAGCTAGAGTGTATTTCTCTCATGGAGTAAACCAAAATGGAGTTCCTCAACACTCAGAGAAGAATGGGACCAGCAGCATGCCCCATGACTCACCAAAGAAGTGATACTATCCCAAGAGTACAAAGGAGAGAAAAGTCTATAGGCCTGGGTTGGAACTATTCAGACATGCCTGACTCATAGCATAAACTATAAGCAGCCTTGGCATATAGTAGGGGAGGTGAGTGAGGGAAATGTAGGGGTTCTGTATTCTTGCCACAGACTTGAAAGGCCCTCTGAGACTTGTGGGACTCCAGTCTCTCACAGGAAACTGCCTTACCCACAGCCAAGCTCTGCCAAAATTCCCGTGGAGTGGTACAGGAAAAAAGCACTGAATGGCTCCAGTCACAATTACCTGGGAACTCAACCCTTCCTGCAAGTTGCTTTCTAGCCAGTTTCAGAGAAAATGGACTCCAAGGACAAATTCTGCTGTGGCTGACTGGTATGGCTGGGGCAGGCTGCCATGAGAATACTTGAGGACTGCTGCACTTCGACATTCTAAATGCAGACTTTCTGCAGCTAAGGCAAAGGATCTGGGGGGAACTCATTGCCATAGCAACCTTTCACTCCTCATATAAACTCTTTTGTGTAGCAACTGTACAACACTGCAACATTAAGACAGTGACTGGGGATTCCTTCCCAATTCCCACTTGGGTAGCCAATCATGCACACAGGTGGGAGGCTTGAGCTCTTGCCCCCTGTACACATATTGAAGGCTCAAGACAGAGAGAGATCTTGGATAATTTTCCACGGTACCACCCATCACCTAGGTCAGCTTTCCATGAGGCAACACACGCTAAGCAGAATGCCCACAGCGGCCACCATCGCAGCTGGCTGTCTCCCATAAATGACTACCTTCTGGCCAAAGGTCAACTGGCATAGCCCATTACATCTGATATAACAATACTTCAGCTTTGGGAGATGTCTGATTACAGATCTCAGTTAATACCACTATCTAAGCCCCACTGCCAACTCAGGATGCCTTAAGCCTGTGGAAGTATCTAGCACAGCATCAACACAGCTGGTAATTGAGAAATCCACCACGCAAAAGTTATATATAACCAAAGGAACCCTACAGTGTCAACATCAGTCCCCTGCTTGCCCCAAGTAAGAAGAAATAGTCTACCCAAATGAGAAGGAACCAAAAAAGTAATTCTGACAATTCTCCAAAGAGATGGACATGTTAAATAAAATTAATCTGAAATCCTGGAAATGAAACAATCATTTGGGAAAGTACAAAATGCAGTGGAAAGTTTTAACAGTAGGCTGGAACAAAGAGAAGAAAGGATATCAGAACTTGAAGACAAGGCTTCAAATTAGCCAAGACAACAATAAAGAACAAGGAATCAAGATAATTAAATAAAGTCTCCAAGAAATGTGGAATTATGTAAAATATCCAAATCTAAGAATCATAGGTGTTCCTAAGAATCATACATGAGGAAGAAGAGAAACAGCAGGCTTGGAAAAACTATTTGTGGGAATAATTGAGAAAAACTTCCCTGGCCTTGTCAGAGATTTGTGAATCCAGATACAAGAGGCTCAAAGAACTCCCAGAAGATTTGTTGCAAAAAGGTAATCTCCAAGGCATGTAGTCATCAGGTTATGTAAAGTTAACATGAAGGAAATAATTTTAAGAGCAATGAGACAAAAGTATCAAATAACTGACAAAGGCAAACCTATCAGACTAGAAGCAGACTTAGCAGAAACTCTACAAATCAAAGAGATTGGGGAAATATCTTCAGTCTTCTCAAACAGAATAAGTCAGCCAAATATTTTGTATCCCACAAAACTAAGTTTCATAAAAGGAAAAGAAATAATGTCCTTCTCTGATAAGCAAATACTGAGGGAATTTGTCATCGCTAGACCATCTTTATGGGAGATACTCAAAGGAGTTCTATACTGAAACAAAAGGTCAAAATACACCAATAGAAAAACATTGGAATTCATAAAGTTCACAAGGTTCATAGAACACCAACATAATAGAGAAGAAAACCAGAATAAAGCAACCAAGTAATAACCAGCATGATGAATGGACTAATACCTTACATATCATAATTAACCTTGAATGCAAATGGTCTCTATGTCCACTTGAAAAATACAGATTGGTAGAATGTACAAAAAATCCAAATTTCTACTACCTTTGAGAGACCCACTTAAAACACAAAAGACTCCTATCGACTCGTGGTAAAAAGGTAGGAAAAAATATTCAACATAATTGGAAACCAAAAATGAGCAGGAGTAGCCATTCTTGTGTCAGATTAAACAGACTTCAACACTTCACTGACAGCAGCAGACATATTATCAAGGCAGAAAGTCAACAAAGAAACACTGGAATTAAACCAGACCCTAGAGCAAATGAAAATAACAGACATCTGCAGAACATCCCACCCCCAAACTAGAGAATATATGAGGGAAGACCAAAAAAACCTAGAATTTACTTGTAAAAATTAAGTATTTATTCTCACATGTTTAAATGTTAGTCACCTTCAAAATACTTTCCATATGATGCAACATACCTATCAAGATTTTTTTTCACTGCTCAAAACAGTTTTGAACTCATCAATTTTGATGCCTTTTAGTGTTTCTGTCATTTTTTGTTTCACCTCTTCCACATTAGTAAAACATTTCTCTATGAGGAATTTTTTCATCTGGGGAAGCAAAAAAATAAAAAAAGAAAGAAAAGAAAAAGAAAAGTCATTCCTGCAAGATTGGGTGACTAGGGATGGTTGAGCATGGGATTCATGCTGCTTTTGGTCTAAAACTGCTAACCACTCAGCACGGTGTGGGCATATGTGTTCATAAATCACTCAAATGAAATGGACAAGTTCTTTGAAATAATCTCCAAATATATGTATATACTGAAGCCAAGTGCTGCCTCTTACAACAATGCTAGCTGGTCCACTAATGTCAATGGGTTTCTAGAGAACACTTAGTAGGGGAAGCCTGTACTACAAAGGGCCCACTCTCCAAAAGATAATTCTGGTTTTTGGGGAAGGGTCTTCCTCATACGTTTTTCTTATCACCACATAAACATTCTTCAAGATAGACTACATAATACAGCACAAATCAAGTCTAAGTGCATTCAATAAAATGGAAATATTATCAAGCACTTTCTCAGACCACTGTGGAATAAAACTAGAAATTAATTCCAGTAAGAACTTGCAAAACCAAACAAAAACATGGAAGTTAAACAATCGGCTCCTGAATAATCCTTGGGTCAATACGTTAATCAAAATAGAATTTTAAAAGTTCCCTGAAATGAATGAAAACTACTCAATTAAAACCTCTGGGACATAGCCAAAGCTGTACTCAGGAGAGAAATATCGGGGATGCCAAAAATATGTATACACATTTTTTTTAATTTTTAAAATTTATTTATTTATTATAAAGATGTAGAGTACAATTCAGGGTTAGGTATACAAACAATGATTATGCAGGTACCCTTGTTGATGAGGTATGCCCCTCTCTTTCCTAGCAGTTTTCCCCAACTGCCAGTGTATACACATTTTAAGAGATGTTATCTGTGTATTATTTTTTGGAGTTGAAGTGAATTATGGCAGCAATGTGTAGTATAAAGTTTACTCAAAAGATGGTATTGATCTAGTAAATGCTAGCATCACGATGCGACAGGCAGGACAAAGAAAATGGCAGAAGCTTGGTTGTCATTCAAGGAGTGCAAGACCATTTTGAAGTGGCATTTGAAATTCAAGAATATTGTGGAAGTACAAGACAATGGGAGTGTGAGTATGCAGGAGAACCTCTAACATGCCTAATAATTGCACACATTTGTGATAAGTTTGATACGGTACAATGTGTGATTTGCACAATGGAGGCTTTGTACAGCAACAATTCCTGCAGTAGTTCGTCATAATCAGAAGTGTCTGGATGCTGATGGCAACCAATTTGAGCATCTCTTTTAATTGCAGAAGTCAAACATAATTTGTATTTATCTTTTGTTATTGGTATGAGTATTACAATTTTAATACAGTTTTTATTTCTTAAAATATGTATACGTTTTTTTGGCACCCTCTGTATATAGTGCTGAAGGCAAACATTAAAGAGTGAAAGATCATGTAGAGATAACCTAGCATTACACCTCAAGGCACTAGAGAGACACAAACAAATGAAACTCACAGCTAGCAGAATAAAGAAATAACAAAAATCAGAGCCAAACTAAATGAAATGGAAACAAACAAACAAAAATACAAAGATTCAATTAAATGAAAAGTTGGTTTTTTGAAAAGGTAAACAAAATTGATCAATTCCTAGCTAGATTAACTAAAAAAACAAAGAAAGAAAATTCAAATTAGCTCAATCCGAAATGAAAATGGAGACATTACTTTTGATACAATGGAAATACAAAAGCTCTTCCAAGACTATTATGAACACCTTTATGCAAACAAACTATACAATCTAGAATAAATAAATAAATTCTTGGAATCATACAACCTTGAACTGAGAAGAAATAGAAACCCTGAACAGACTAATAAATGAGTAGTGAGATTAAAACAGTAACTAACAGTTTCACAACAACAACAAAAAAGTCTAGGACCTGATGAACTCACAGTCAAATTATATCCAACTTTCAAAGAACTGACTAATTTTACTGAAGTTATCCCATAAAATTGAGGAGGGAATTCTTCCTAGCTCATTCTATGAAGTCAGTGTAACCCTTACACCAAAACAAGGAAAAGACGATAAGAAAAGTAAGTGACAGAACAATATAACTAATGAACATAGATGCAAAAATCCTCAATAAAATATTAACAAACTAAAATCAACAGCACATTAAAAAAAAAAAAATCCACTACGGTCAAGTAGATTTTATCTCAGGGATACAAGCTGGTTAAGCATATGCGTGTTAATAAATTTAATCCACCATATAAATAGAATTGGAAAAAAATCATATGAGTCTTTCAATAGATGCAGAAAAAACATTTGATAAAACCTAGCATCCTCACGAAAATTAGCATAGAAAGAACATCCCTCAAAAAATAAAAACCGGCCGGGTTCGGTGGCTCAGCCTGTAATCCCAGCACTTTGGGAGGCCTAGGTGAGTGGATTGCCTAAGCCCGCGGGTTCAGGACCCGCCTAGGCAATTTGCGAGACCTCCTGTCTACAATAAATAAAAAATTAGCCGGGCGTGGTAGCGCACTCCTGTAGTATCAGCTACTTGGAAGGCTGAGGCAGAAGGATCACCAGAGCCCAGCAGGATCACCAGAGCCCAGCAGGTTGAGGCTGCAGTGGCCAGGAGCGTGCTACTGCACTCCAGTCTGGGCGATAGTGTGAGACTCCAACTCAAAAATAATAATAATAAATAAAATAAAAACCACATATGACAAATCCCAGACAATATCATCCTGAATGGAGAAAAGTGAACACATTTTCCCTCAGAACTGGAACAAAGCAGGGATGCCCACATTCACCACTCCTATTCAACATAGTACTGGAAGTCCTAGCCAGAGGAATCTGGCAAGAGATATAAATGGTGTCTAAATTGGAAAAGAAGAAATCAAACTATCTTTGTGTGCCAATGACATGATCATATATCTAGAGAATCCTAAAGACTCCTCAACACTCACAAATCACTAGCACTGCTATATACCAATCGCGACGAAGATGAGAATCAAATCAATAACTCAGTTCCATTTACAGTAGCTGCTGAAAAGTTAAAATACTTTGGACTATATTTAACCAAGGAAATGAAAGATCTCTACAAGAAGATCTACAAAACACTGATGAAAGAAATTATAGAGGGTCTAAACAAATTGAAAAACACTCTATGCTCATAGATTAGAAGAGTCAAAATTGTAAAAATGACTATATTATCCAGTGTAATCTTCAGTGCAATCTCTATCAAACTACCAATGTCATTTTCACAGAAATAGAAAAAACAATCATAAAATTAATATGGAACCAAAAAAGAGTCAGAATTGTCAATGCTATCTTAAGCAAAAAGAACAAAGCTGGTTCGGTGGCTCAGCCTGTAATCCCAGCACTTTGGGAGGTGAAGGCAAGTGGATTGCCTGGGCCCAAGGGTTTGAGGCCAGCCCAGGCAACTTTGCGAGACCTCACCTCTACAATAAATAAATTTTTAAAAATTAGTCAGGTGTGGTAGTGCGTGCCTGTAGTTCCAGCTACTTGGAAGGCTGAGGTGGAAGGATCACTGGACCCCAGCAGGTCAATGCTGGGGTGGCCGTGAGTGTGCCAATGCACTCCATTCTGAGCAACAGAGTGAGAATCCAACTAAAAAAAAAAAAAAAAGCCCAAAACAAAACAAAACAAAAAATTAAAGCTGGAATAATCACATTATCTGACTTCAAATTTTACTATAAGCCTATAGTAATCTAAATTGCATGGTACTGGTACAAGAGCAGACACATGGATCAATGGAATGGAACAGAGACTCCAGAAATAAACCCAATAACGACAATCAACTGATCTCTGACAAAGCAGACAAAAACATACACCAGGGGAAGCACACCCTATTCAACAAATAGCGCTGAGAAATTAGATGACTACGTGCAGGATAATGAAACCTGAACCCTATCTCTCCACATATACAAAAATTAACTCAAGTTGGATTGAAGTCTTAAAAGTCAGACGTGAAACCATAAAAACCCTAGAAGAAAACCTAAGAAAGACTCTTGTGAATATTGGCCTACGCAAAAAATTTGTGGCTAAAGACCCAAAAGCAAATGCAACAAAAACAAAAATAAGCAAGTGGGACTTAATTAAACTAAAAAGCTTCTGCACATTGAAAGAAATAATCAACAGAGAAAATAGGTAACCTACAGAATCAGAGAGGATATTCAACAAACTAAACATCTGACAAAGGACTAATATCCAGAATCTACGAAGAACTCAAAATAATCAGCAAGAAAAAAACCAAATGATCCCATTAAAAAGTGGGCAAATGACATGAATGAATCTCTCTCAAAAGAAGATTATAAATGGCCAAGAAACAGATGAAAAAGTGTTCAATATCTCTAATCATCAGGGAAACGCAAATTAAAACCACAGTGAGATACCACCTTACATCAGTCAGAATGGCTATGATTAAAAATGAAAATACAATAGAAGCTGGCATAATGTGGTGACAAGGGAACACATATACACTGTTAGTAGGAGTGCAAATTAATACAACCTCTATGGAATTGGTTTGGAGATTTCTCAAAGAACTAAAAGTAGTTCATTTGATCCAGCAATCCCACTACTAAATATTTACCCCCCAAAAGATAAGTTGTTATTACAAAAAAGACAGTTGCACTCACATGTTCATCACAGCACAGTTCACAATTGCAAAGATGTGGAATTAAGTTAAGTGCCCATCAACTTATCAGTGGATAATGAAAATGTGGTATTCATATACCATGGAATACTATTCAGCATCAAAAGGAATGAAATAATGTCTTTTCAGCATCATAGAAATGGAAAGCATCATCCTAAGTGAACTAATGCAGGAATGAAAAGAAAACATCCTATGTTCTCATTTATAAGTGGAAGTTAAACTAAAAATCTTCAAAGGCATAGAGAATGGTATAATGGCCATTGAACGCTTAGCAGGGGAAGAGTGGGAAGGGGTGGAGGGACAAAAAAATCACTGATTAGGTACAATGTATCAGGTAAGGGTAGTGGCTACACTAAAACTCAGACTTCTTTACCACTATACAATGCATCCATGTCATCAAAACTTATTTGTATCCCCTAAGCCTATTGAAATGAAAAGACAAAAGAGATTAAGAGAAGAGAAAAGCAATGTGGCATTTGCTAGAAAGGAAAGCAACAGAAAAATGGAATGTGGAAACCAAAAAAAGGAACGAAAAAGTAAATTGCATACTCTTTTTGAAAAACAAAGAGATATACCTCACTAAACTGAATAAATTTATTTTTATCAGCTTATTTGCTTGATAAATATTTATTGAATAGTCATTTACCAGATAATGTATATGGATCCTGGGAAACTATGAAAAAGGTGTGACTTCCTTTCATTGATACAAAATGACTCATAAAAAGTAAAAACAAAAAACAAAATGGATTTTGACTCTCAAAATGCATCACTAATGAGGAATTCTTGAAATTTTAGATAATGTTTCTCACTTAAAGGATAGGTATTTAATTACTGGCAAAAACGATTTATGATCAACTTCTATTTGGTGAGGTCCTGCCAGCCCTGTACTATGGTGAATATAATCTTTGTGGTAATTTACTACTTATACTAAGTGGAAGTAATCAATTACTAAATAAATAAGTAACTGAACAAAATCATTTGATTGCAATGTCATCTATCATCTTCATCTTAAGATTCATAGAGGACTTTAAGATTATAGAGTACTCAGAGGTTCTTATACAAAGTATGTGCTTTCATTGTACAGTAGATGTCCACAATACCTGTTTCTACAGTTCTAAATAATGGATAATTTACTTTACGTAGACAATGAATTTCAAGTGACAGTTTACTTGTCGCAATCTGTCCTCCATATGATTAAGCAAGACGTTGAAGAATGTAATATTTTATCTTTTTGATCCTCTGCCCCACTGTCCCCAAGTTAGACATATTCTTGATAGGGTACTGAAGGCCTTTTTGTTTCTTGTAAGAGTATCAATAGTCTGGAAAATGTTAGAAATCTGATGCAAACTGGAAAGAGGCCCCTCTGGCAGTCAGCTAGTTGAGTTAATTGGCTTCAGAACAAGTGTGAAGCATGTGTGGGGCCCCTCTCAGAAAACCTCTCTGGAAAGGAGTGTATGGTGTCTCCTATTTACAAACCCAAGCTATTCCATGTTATTTTGAGCATTTACTTCATAAAATGGAAGGTTTTTATTAGAAGCACGAAGGTGGGGGGATGTAGAAATAAGACTTCAGAAAAACAACATAAATTTCTTCACTATTATTTCCGCATTCCTTGTTGACTCAAATGCTTCTCCTGCAATAAATAATTTACTGTAATAAAAAATTTACTACACTAAAACTATCATTAAGGTCACCGAGAGAATAAATCATCATGTTTTACAGAGTATGTCTAGCTAACCAACTTTACTGCTTGGAGTTTTATTTGCTGGGTGATGGGATGTGCAAGGCGGTTAGAGGAAGTAGGGATTACTGAATAAAAATTAAAACATTCCTACAGCAAGCCACCAGGATTGAACTTGACCTTTGGGAAACAAATCAAAGTGTCTCATAAAAGTTGTGCTTCAAGCTACATCAGAGTTATTTTTATGGACAAAATCTGCAGTGAGATCTCTGATGATGTGTGCACTCACGGCTCTCAAAGGAAAGAACGGGACATAATGCCAGCTTGTTAACATCTTTCAAAAACAATATGGACATTCTCAGTCATTTTGCATCCTCAAATACTCACACAAACTCCTAGATAACTCCCTTTAGTCCTGTATGTTTTAAATATATGTCATGTTATATATATAATAAATCAGATCTATTGAAACAGCTTTGGATAACCCTTTCACAGTCGAAATTTAACAACAATATAAACATCATTATCTAATTCGATTATATAATTGTCAAAATAAAATTTTAGAAATGATCTGAATTGCTTGTTGAAGCTTATCACCTTTTTGAGAGATGAGGGATGAAGTATTGATCGAATGTTAAATGATGTGTAGTTCTAAAGCACATTAAATAATATCAGTGCCAACAGGTATACCTTGCAATTAGACAAAAAGTATAATTTCTAAACTTTATTTATGTTGTTTATATTCAGAATACATCAAAAGAGAGAATAGTATTTGAACTTTAATGATAATTTGATAAAATTTCTTTCTGATCACAGCTTTCAATGATTATTTCCAGGATACTACCTCACTTCAGCGTCATTCATCATTCTTGATTTTATAGCTACATTTTCTAAAAAATTATCAATTCTTTTTATCAGTTAACACTTATTGTTCTTCTAATATCTATTTAAAGCACTGTATTATTCACGATTGGCAATATGAGATAACTGTAGCATCTTTATTCCTGCCACCAAGGATCAAGAAAACAATAGTATCTATAGAGGGTCTCCAAAGCAAAGCAGAAAGTAAATATCAAGCTGGGCTCGGTGGCTCAGCCTGTAATCCCACGCCTTGGGAGGCTGAGGTGAGTGGATTGCCTGAGCC
Source organism: Tarsius wallacei (assembly GCA_963574415.1). Lineage (NCBI taxonomy): Eukaryota > Metazoa > Chordata > Mammalia > Primates > Tarsiidae > Tarsius > Tarsius wallacei. The sequence goes on along the minus strand of CAUYQG010216602.1, from coordinate 106 downwards.
CGCGGGTTCGAGACCCGCCTGGGCAACTTGGTGAGACCTCATCTCTACAATAAATCAAAAATTAGCCTGGCGTGGTAGCGCGCGCCTGTAGTTCCAGCTACTTGGA
>CAUYQG010216601.1:0-24278 GCA_963574415.1 Tarsius wallacei | reverse complement strand
TGGAGTCTCACTCTGTCGCCCAGACTGGAGTGCAGTGGCCGCTCCCGGCCACCGCAGCCTCAACCTGCTGGGCTCCGGCGATCCTTCTGACTCAGCCTTCCAATTAGCTGGAACTACAGGTGCGCGCTACCACGCCCGGCTAATTTTTGATTTATTGTAGAGATGAGGTCTCGCCAAGTTGTACAGGCAGGTCTCGAACCCACAGACTCAGGCAATCCACTCACCTCAGCCTCCCAAAGTGTGGGATTACAGGCTGAGCCACCGAGCCCGGCTTCTGAGGATTTTTTTCATCTGGGAAAACAAACAAAAAAAAAGTTGCTCAGTGTGAGACCAGGTTGAACAGGGAGAATGGGTGTCATGCAATTTTTGGTCAAAAACTGCTGAACACTCAGTGTGTTGTGTGCGGGTGTGTTCATAAATCACCCAACATGAAATTGGCAAATGCATTGAAAGAATCTCCAAAAACAATTCATTGAAGTCAAACACAGCCTCTTACAACAACACTAGTTAGTACACTAATGCTGATGGGTTCCTAGAACACTTAACTAGCAGAGGAAGCCTGTAGGGGGTCCTCCATACACTGGAAAAAAAAATCAGATTTATTCACAACAATAGTAAATGCTAAAGATGGTGGAGTAATGTTTACAATGTTCTGAAGAAAAGAATTTGTGATCCAAGAACATTATACCCAGGTAAGATGCCATGTGACTATATGAAGTCAATAAGTAAACTTTCTCAAGCATGGTTGAATTTAGGAAATACAACATTCATAAGTATTTCTTGGGGGAAAATATTAAAATATTAATCAAAAGAAAGAGCAAAGAAATAAAAACACCCAAGTTTTAAAAAGCTGATAAACATTAAGTCAATTTAAACATTGAGCTAAATACTGAAGTGATCAAACAGAATTATGGCTACAGAAAAGTGTAAATGGTTATATTTCTAGACAATATAAAAGTACTTAGGCCGGGCTCAGTGGCTCAACCTGTAATCCCAGCACTATGGGAGACCAAGGCAAGTGGATTGCCTGAGCCTGCGGGTTCGAGACCAGCCTGGGCAACTTGGTGAGAACTTGTCTCTACAAAAAAAAAAAAAAAAAGCATCAGCTGGGCGTAGTTGTGCATGCCGGTAGTTCTGGCTATTTGGAAGGCTGAGGCAGAAGGATCGCTGGAGCCCAGCAGGTTGATGCTGGGGTGGCCATGAGTGTGCTACTGCACTCCAGCCTGGGTGACAGAGTGAGACTCCAACTAAAAAAAAATACTTATAATAAAATTTGGGCTGCAATGGGAGAAAGTTTGAGAATGCCATCTAAGACTGAAACATGTATCTTAAGAATTATTCTGATTTTTTAAAATTTGTCTTTTTGATTGGAGAGGAAACTTTTAGGAAATAATACACCTTGTCTCTTTTAAAGAAACATTTATTTAAAGTTCAACAATTCTCTCAACTTTTCTTCTGTTAAATTCAAGTACAATGATAACTTTTTCATTAAAATGCCTTCTATAATAGGTCTCCATCTCAATAAAAGTATTTCTAATTGACTTGTGTATATGCACACATGTTGTAGACTGTTTTGTGTTTCTATAAAAAGAGTTACTGAAGCTGGGTAATTTCTAAAGAAAAGAGATTTATCTGGCTCACAGTTCCACAGGCTGTGTAAGAAACATGGCACCAGCGTTTGCTTCTAGTGAGGGCCTCAGGCTGCTTTTACTCATGGTGGAAGATGAAGGGGAGGTGGAGTGTGCAGAGATCACATGGTGAGAGAGGAAGTAAGAGAGTGAAGTAGGAGGTGCCAAGCTCTTTTTAACTGTCAGATATTGCTAGATTGAGTGAAAATTCAACCTCTCTCTCCCCAGAGAGTGCACTAATCTATTTATAAGGAAGTGCTCCCATGACCCAAACTTCCCATTAAGCCCCCCAATATTGGGGAGTCCCATTTCAATATGACATTTGGAGGGGGTCAAATAATATATATGTATAAAAAGATGAACTCCAAAATTATTTTTCTCTAAACTTAACAATGACTTTTTTTCTGGGTGGTAGTATTTGGAGTGAAGTTTTTCATCTTTTGAATTGGTTATAATGAGCACTTAGTTCTATAAAAATAACAGTTATTTTTGTAAAACATGAGAATATACCAAGACAAGTATTTAATAGAGGTAAAAATAGAGATCGACTGCTATTTTTGGTACATTGCTGTATTGTTTAAATGTAAATGCTACATTGATGAGCTGCTTTCTAGCCTTCTTTTTTTATTTTTTTGGGGGGAGTTTTCAGAGAAGTGTTCTTATTTGATATTTCCTCTATGGTTTTCTGGTTTTTGAGAGAAAATCTGTTGCCCATCCCTAGGTTAGATAGGGATTTATTTGGAAGAAAAAAGAAGCAACATCTGAAAATTGCTGATTAATAATCAGTCAAATACATGCTACTTTGTTTACATTAGCAGAAAGGAAAAAAATTGATCCTGGAAAGTTGATGTCTGGAAGAATTTCATTTTTTTATAAACTAAATTGTAATTGGACATATAAAACAAAGAAAATCTTCCAGTGAACAGATATACTACATAATATGCATCTCCCAGATACTTTGACCCAATGTAGGTTAATGGAATTCTGCACTATAAATCCAGTACCTCTCCCTAAAAGGAAAATGTTTATAGGCACCAAACATTTACTATGTTCTGTATGAAGAGAAGTACCAATACAGATGAAATTGAAGCACATGTTTCTAGTTGATATAAACTTCTTTCTAAAAGCACTGCAGAAAAGGAAAAAAAAAATGATGAGGGTTATAATAGAAATATTCAAAGTAGGTTAAGCTAATCCTCAAAATTGAGGGAAAACCCTCAAATTAAAGAGTTAAGAAAAAAATGTACTTGGTAGCAGATATTGGCTGTTTTAAGTATATGTAATTTCCCAAAACCAAGTCAGAGTAGTATAACTTCAGTTTATAGGTTCAAATTGAGAATTGATACACACAACATGTGCTATGAACTTGGTCAAACTGAAAGCTCACTTATATACTTTATACCATCCCCCTCTGAACTTGGTGCTTGGTTTTCCATCATTTTGGAATATCACATTTGTTAGGGTTTTATGTTTTGTTGGAGCAATCTTAGAAGGCAGAGAAGGGAGGAGTTAGTGGATTTTGTGGTTAGACCAGTCTATAACATTGTCAAAATCACTGTTGTTTCACAAAGCAGGTTTGGTGCCAAATGGAGCAACCAGGATGTCAAAAGCATTTCACAATGTTGAAGCTTCTCTTCATGAGTCTCTGGATTCTGACAACTTGTTTACTACATCCTTAGTGGAACTCAGGAATGTAGCTTAGGGGCCAAGCAGTTGCTGGGTTCTTTTCTGGAAGGTGGTACGCCACGTTCCTCTGCGTCAAAGGGTGTTTTTGTCTTCTCTTTCATGTACAAACACAGCTCTACCACACAGACAGGGGAGACAGAACAGGAGAGACTTAGATGCCAAACAGTTCCAGGGATTCTGCAGGAAGCAATTTAACTACCACAAAAATGTCCTTGGGCTTCTCCCTTACAGAGCCATGCTGACCCCTGAGGGAGTCTCCTTCCAGCTTCTTGACAGGATTTCTAGCTAGCCTGTCTTCTCACAGATGACCATTGAATTTCTTTGCCCCCCTTTCTCTTCTTCCAGCTGTGTAACTGAATCTATTCTAATTTTAATGTTGCTGGCACCTCATTTTTAAAATGGGAACTATTTCGGCTTTTAGCTTCTTTCCATTAATTTCTTTTTAAAAAATGAAATAAAAAGGAAGCCTTATGCAGAGAAAATTTTATCCACATCCGAACAAATTTCAAACTCAGATATTCATCAGAAAAAAACAGAAGGAGACTTTCCTTTAACCAATAACCAGTGTAATCAGATAGTTTGCCAGGGAACTTGGTAGTTTTGTTCCTAAACTCATCATATTATACATGCTCAAATATAAAATATTTGCAGAGAGGCATCCTGCTGTGTTCTGTGTATAAACTCACATGGTTGTTTAGGATAAATAAGAAATAATTCTCTCTGCCTAGGTCCATGAGGAAATATCAAATGTCCCCAAGCCTTAGAGATCAAAGCAGAACCCAGGCCCAAAACAGATTCTTGGCAGTGAGGGGAGAGAAGTTTGGGACTGAGGGTAGGCGTCTGCAAACTTTTTCTGTCAAAGGTCAAAGGGTAAATAGTTTAGGCTTTGAGGGCCAGGAGGTCTCCGTCACAGGTAATGCAAGCTCCGTGCCACTGTAATGCAAAAACAGCCAGAGACAAGTGAACAAGCACGGCTATTTCTCAATAAAACTAGGGACACTGAAATGTGAATTTCATGCATTTTCCAATTATTCTTCTTTTGATTCTACCTAAGTACATACAAAGTGAAAAACCATTCTTGACTTGGTGGTGCAAAAGCAGGAGGTGGGCCCACCGTTTTCCAACCCCAGCGTAGAGGAAACTGCAGAACCAGAAAACAGGGAAGCCATCCCCTCCCATCTCACACAGGGACAGTGATTTCTGCCAGCAAAGTGCTTTTCTCATGCCCTGCCTCATGCAAGCCTCATCACCCTCTGGGAGACACATATTCATTTCATATAATGGATGAGGAAGCTGAGAAGTTCAGAGAAGAATGGACTAGTCATTCATTCACTGAACAAACATTTGAGTCTGTTACAAGGTGTCGGGACTGTGTTAAGCCCTGGGGGTACGGCAGTGACTAAGTCACAGTTTCTAATTGCTCAGCGCTGGCTGGGACAAACCAGCCCAGGACGGATAATTACAACACCATGGGTAGGCTAAAAGGGAAACATATGGGGAGTGTTTAACTCAGTTTGGGGAATTGAGGAGAGCACTCCAGAGGAAGTGACATCCAGTTCAGATGAGAAAGGAATACACAGGTGAAAAGAAGAGTAGGAAGAAAAACTGTTCCAGTTATAAGGAGCAACATGAGCAAAGACACAGAGGTGAGAGAGAGTATAGCATCAGAAAATCCACATCGTTCAGTAAGTTTGCCTCACGGAACATAAGCCATGTATGGCAGGCAGGATAAGACTGAAGGAAATACCACTCAAGAAAGGTGAGCAGGGACCACTTTATGTCATGTTGAAGAGGTGGCTTTATCCTGGGAGCCATGTGGAGCCAAGGAACAGGCAGAAGCAAAGGAGCTACAGGGCTCAGACTCACATTCTAGAGAGATCTCTGTGGCTAGAGAGTAAAAATGGATTGGGAGGAAGCCAAGTCCAACCCTCTCATTTCACAATCCAAAAAAGTGACCCCTCGTAAATAACTGGGCTTGCTCAGTTTCACAGAGCTGCAAGCAAAGGACACCATATGCCATGAGCCCTCAGTTTCACAGAGCTGGTGGGTCAGTGTTCCATCCACTTGATCACAGGGCCTCTTCACACACTCAGGTTTACGGAACACATATCAAGGTCAATACTACCACTTGCTCATTGGTGGAAAATGGTATTTAGAAACCAAGATCTAGACACAAGTTGTGTTCATTGCTACTGTGATGCCATTACTTTTAGGGCCTTTCAGCTAACAGATCTAGGAAAATAATCACAACACAACAGTCCCATTGAGCTAATATTATGGGATAATAATCTATTGACTTTTCAGTTAAAGCCTGAAAATGCTAGATTCTCTGCCAGGGGAGATAAAAAAAAAAAAAAGAGAGAGAGAGAGACAGAGAGAGAGAGATGTTTAGGAGAGGGAGTAAAGGTGATGCCAGTTAAAATTTGAAACTGGATAGAATTGTAGTAAGCTTAATGGTTTACACCAGGAAAGCTTTGTCACAGAGGGTGAAGCTTTCTTTAAAGAGGGACCAGAGCTTGGGTAGTTCCGAATAAATGACCATAATAATGGGTAGAGACTGCTGAATTTTTTTTTAAGAGCTCAGCACACATCTGTCATGGAAATAACAGAGTTTAAAAAAAACCAACCAAACAAACAAACAAACAAAAAACAACTTTAGTGATCCCTTAATCCAATCTGTTTTTTACAGATAAGAACCCTGAGGCTATAAAGGTGAACACTCAAGGGGTTGGAGCCCTGCCTCTGGAGTCAGGCAGACCTGAATTTGTGTCCCTTCACACAAACACTTGCTGTTTGGTTTTATATGGCTTTAGGCAAATGGCCTAAACTCTAATCCTAGTAACCTCATTTAAACCTCTTAGCTACGCTGCATGTAAATGAAATAATGCATGCTAAGTAATTTAGCCTGGTGCTTGGCATGTGGAATGTGCCCCATAAATGATCTTTATGCTATTACTAATCATATCAAAACTTTCTAATTGTAATCATAAGTATTTATAGAGCACTACATTACTGCCATTGTTGCTATTGTTGTTTTGCTCAAGGTTACAAAAGCCAAATGGGAATTGGACAAGAAATAAACTCTGTTCTAGACCTGAATCTCACTCAAAATCACCTCGACAGCTTTTCCACTTTGACAGTGACTTTCAAGCTATGTTCCATAAAATCCTGGGAACGTGGGGAGATGACTGAAGAAGCAACCAGACAGACAGAGCCTCAGACCTTCACTGTCTTATATTTTATATGTCTTTTGAAGCAGGGGCTTAGGAAGGAACTTTAAACCATAGCAAACCATGATTTCCACTGTGCATTACTAAGAATGAAATCAGCTGCAAGCAAAGGACACCATATGCCATGAGCCCTCCATATCAGTGGATCTGCATCTGCAGATTTAATCAACTGTTCATAGAAATAGTCAAGAAAAAACGGACAATAAAAATAGCAATACAATCATAAAAGTGATAAAAAAATTTTAAAATACAGTATAACAACTATTTACATAACTTTTACATTGTACTAGGTATTATAAGTAATCTAGAGAGGATTTAAAGTATACAGGAGGATGTGTGTGGGTTCCATGTAAATATCATGCCATTTTCAACCAGGGACTTGAACATCCCAGGATTTTGGTATCTGCAGGGGCCCTGAAACCAATCTCCTATACTCCTGTAAATACTGAGAAATGATTATGCCTTGATCACAAAAATATGAAAATTGCTTATGAGAAATCAAGCAGTAGATTTCAAATGAATTAAGCAAATCCCATCTCCCTTTCTTTTCTATTGCATGATTTTCCACAGAAGCTCAGGTTAGAGGGACAGCAGGAAACCCAACATGTAGAATTGGTCCTCAGCAAAATCGCACAGCTTCCAGTCTTCACAACACCCACCTTCAACACTGAAGCCTGTCCACTTTCTCACTTGAAGGAAATGGGCCTCTTTACATCAACTGCATCCTTTTATTCCTTAAGTGCCTATGTGTGCTACCATCCCAGAGGTCGACCGTGGAGTAACTCATCCCACTCTGGAATTTGCATCTGGAAAAGTCGAAATTCTGGGAGAGGCCAGTTGTTAGTCCAAAGGTGGAATTTCATGTCCCTTTTGGTCTTTGACCTGTCAGGCTCTAATTTACTGCTCACATGAAGATAATTTTATTCTCTGGGCCCAGAAAGGCAGAATAGGAAGGGGGTATGAACATTTTGGTCAAACTAAATGAGCAGATGATTTTCCATGATAGGTGAAATTGGACTTTAGTAGGCTGATGATTTTGAATAGCTCTTTGCACAGCTGGATTTACCTTTTGGTTTATTGTTCACTTAGGCTCCTGTCCCCTCCCCCATTGTCACATTTTGGATCAGCTGCTTCTGTGTAACCAGTTCACCCACTTGAAGTATAAAACTAGAAGAGATTAACTTTCTTCCATTCTGAAAATTAACCTTTTGCTTAGGAGGGGATTTGTGCCTCTGAGTCATAGAAAAGCCAACACCCTTCAGTACTTAGAAGTAACACCAGAGAAAGAAAAAAGAATGAAAACATCAGTGAATCAATTTCCCTTTCCGCACAGATCTGAGGTGAGATAGTTCTCGTGTCTGCCAAGGGGCTTCCGGCTCTGACAGTCAAGTCAGCATGCTGCACATTGCTCTAGATGGCTTTGGGACCACGTGTGGTAGCTGGAAGATGCCAAACTGGGTCAGGCTAACTTGTGCAAGGCACCTTAGGATTTTAAGAGCTAAAAGGAAACTGTAACATCCATTTTGTGACTCTTGTGATCATCCACGGTGTGAGGGATAATGACAGCAGGATGCCCAGGTATTCCACCCTCTCTTGCCTTTTGAAAGTTCTGTTACTAATAGGATTCACGGGTGTGGCAGCCATGGGGAGGGCTGCTTAGATCTCTCTTTAAGAGAGAAGCTTTGCTTGGCCACAGTGATCATTTCAGTATGTTTGTGTATGTCAAAATATCATGTTGTACTCCTTAAGTATGTACAATAAAAATGAATTTTAAAATAATAAACTTTTTAAAAGACAGAATGCGGGCAACCCCCTGGGGTTCCCTCCTGCTCTGGGAGCTTTTCTGTCCTCTCAATAAATCCTGCTTTCTCAAAAAAAAAAAATGGAATGTTTAGTGAGAAGTAGTTATCTGCCAGTCTACAGCTGTCATAGTTGTGGGGACCCTTGCAGCATTTGTACCAAGACCATTCTTTCCCCAGCTGCTCTTAGCCAATGACTGAGCATGGGCTGAGGGGGCCAAAGGCATAACAAAAATGCCAGGGGGTCAGTAGAGATCCTGTTCCTGGCCAAACAGAAAAACAAATCGCTGGGACAATAGTTATTATGGGGGAAGAAGGCTTTTTACTTGGGTGATATCAGCTAAGGAGAATGGGAGATTGAGTCTTAAATCTGACTCCCCTTCTGAAGTTAGGGGTTTATATAGCAGGGCAAGAATGAGAAAAAAAAAGTTAGGGAAGGGTAAGGAAGAAGAGTTGCTAAACAGGAGATGCCTGGTATCTCATTGTCTGGATACCATGATCTAGTGAATTTCAGTTCCTGGGTAATATAGGCCTGAGGGTCAGTTTCCTGAGAAAGGAGCTCAGATAAGACAAATGCAAGTTTCAACTTTAAGGCCGGAGGTTCTATTTCTAGCTAATTAAAAAAAACCCGTAACCCTTAGTTCTGTGGGGAAGTTGGGCTGGTTTCAGAGGCAGAAGCCCGCTAGAGCTAGGCATTCCTACTCCATGGAGGAATTTCTCTCATGGGAACTTGTTGCTTTGGGACTCCCTATCAACCCAGTCAAGGCTTTCTCAGAGCTGCCCTGCAGGGTGAAGCTCTACTGGCCTGATTCTTCTCTCTTCCTGCCCTACCTTCATGGATGTCAGATAAGAATCATCATCTGAGGCTCCCTGCTCCTGCTCCCTTCCCCTCTATCCTTCTCAGGCAACATTCCCCTAGTCAACACTTTGCGATTCTAATTCCCTCTGGTGGTTGGCTTGCTGGAGGACCAGAGCAGAGGCCATGGGAGCGCAGGCCTTTCTTCTCTCACCCCATCTCTTACCTCTCCTCCACATGCCGCTTTGACTTTCCAGCCAGCCCAGGCAAGCATCCCCCTTAAGCAGCAGCTGCGCCTCCGTCATGTTTACCCTTGGCAGTCATGTGGTCTTTTCCCATTTCTTTCCCAACAGAAACACCAAGTCTCAGCAGATTGGAAACAGCAAATTTATCTTTATGAACTGAAAGTCAATATGAAAAGCCAATAAGATACTGAGATAATAAGGCAAAGGCCACCCCAGCTGAAAACTTGGGTATGTGTGTGTAGGGCTGTGTGTGTGTGTGTGTGTATGTGTGTAGGAGTGTGGGTGTGCTTATTCTTACTTGGAGGATGAGCTGGCAAATAGCCTAAAATTAGGGAGAGTTTTCTTCTCGTTATTTTGAGAAAAAATTAATACAAATGCATCGTTTGACCTTTTCAACCCCCTCGCCTACCCCCAAAATTACCAGATCACTTAGCAAGCAGTAGAATGGATTCAACTTGTTTTATTCTGTTCCCTTCTCTACTTTCATAAATCAGTAAAATAGTCAAAAGTTGAGGAGGGAGAAAGTCGGAGGAAATAAATATGAATGAATTGAATAAGCCACAAACTCTTCAATCAATGTTTAATCAAGCAATTGTTACACGTAAGGATGATCATTGTCCTGTTTTAATTTGTTCAAGTAATTTATCCAAGTTATCTATGGTTTGTTCATGTCATTTTTAGCTAAAATGAAAACGAAAAACCCAGGAAAATCAAGAAATTTCATGAGTAAAAACATGAACAGCTAGTTAGGACTGAGTTGCCTACTTAGCAGCAAGCAGAAAGATAAAAAGATTTTTAAAAATTCCTTCCATCAGTGGATTTTAAGGCCAGGAAAGTAACTTTTCAAACTTAAAGCACAAACCTAAGTTCTATATATTTACACCTGCTGAGTGTATGGATTCCGATCACTCCGGCTTGAAACATAAAAGATGAGTTATCCCAGTCAAATCTTGTCTATTCCATAGAGATTTCATTCTCAGCGTGCCAGAAACATTGACTTCTTATTCCTTCTCTTCCCTCCTCTCCCATCTCCCTCTCTTCTCTTCTCTGTCCTCTCTCTATTTCTCTCTCTCCTTCTCTCTCTCTCTCTCTCTATTTCTCTCTCTCCTTCTCTCTCTCTCTCTCCTATCCTTTTTTCCAAAGCCTACGAGGACATCTTGCATACAGTAGTTTGTTGGGTTTACCTACACTATCAGCACTCCCACCTTACCACTCCCTGCCCTTCACCAATACAAAGGTGGGAGAATCTATATTAAATGATCCGGACTAAGTATTATGACAAATGTGCACACTCTGCCTCCCCTGCTTCCTTCCATCTGTGTATGCACTAAACAGCTGACTGGGACAGTCTTTCATCTTTAATCTAATCAACTAACTTTCCCATGGGAAACAGCCAACGAAGCCCGACCTACGTACCAAACTCAGATGTGGCAGCTCACCACATCTGACATCTAAAAAAAAAAAAAAAAAATCAGTAAAAGTGGCTGCTATGAGTCACGAAAGACAAACAGCATTCCTGAAGAAATGAACTCACTAGCAGAAACGCATTAGTTTTGCTTTGAAAACTCTATAGGTCCCTCTAGACCAGGAAGGCATTTAAGTCTGAATTTTCTGCATCTCTAGGATACTTTCTATTTGCTATTCAATTTTCTGTACATATAACTGTCTCCTCTCCATTTTTTTTTACTGTAACAAACTAGCATCTGAAATATTTCTAATATTTAGCATATTCCTTAGTATTCTTCTTTTAACTATTGTCACCAGCTTAAAGAGTGGTTTACCATAAGTAGCTCTATATCAGTGGCTTTCAATTTTGGGGGCCATGACCTGCAAATTACATCACAACCAAGTACACACACACGCGCGCGCGCGCACACACACACACACACACACACACACACACCCCAAAGCAAAAAGACAGCAGAACAGAAGACTAGGGAAAGGAAACATGACAACTGAATGTCATATGGGAACTGGATGCAATATACTGGAACAGAAAAAGTGCATTAGATTATGACTAAAGAACTCAGAATAAAATAATTATGAACTTTAGATAATAATAGTATATTGATATTGGTTTATTTGCGTGAAAAACATACCATAGTTATCTAAGATGTTAACAATAGGGAAGGGCCAGGTGTGGTGGCTCGCTCCTTGAATCTCAGCACTTTGGGAGGCCAACGTGGGAGGATTGCTTGAGCCCAGGAGTTTGAGACCAGCCTCCGCAACATAGCAAGACCCTGTCTCTACAAAAAAAATTTTAAGAAATAGCCAGGAGTGGTGGCACGTGCCTGTGGAGCCAATTACTCAGGAAGCTGAGACAGAAGGATCCTCTAAGCCCAGGTCAAGGCTGCTCCAGCCTGGGCAACACAATGAGACCCTGACTAAAAGAACAGAAAAAGAAAAAAATAATAATTAGGGGGAAATGGGAGTAGGGCATATAGAACTCTCTCTGTGCTATCTTTGTAACTTTTTTACATATCTAAACGTATTATTTTTATTTTTATTTTATTTTTTAGAGTTGGAGTCTCATTCTTTCGGCCAGACTGGAGAGCAGCGGGGCACAATCACTGCTACTGCAGCCTTAGTCTCAACCTACTGGGTTCAGGCAATTCTTTAAGCCTTAGCCTTCCAAGTAGCTGAAACTGCAGGTGCGTGCCATCATGCCTGGCTAATATTTTTTGATCCATTGTAGAGACGAGGTCTCGCAAAGTTGCCCAGGCTTGTCTCAAATCCCTGGGCTCAGGCAGTCCTCTGGTCTTGGCCTCCCAAAGTTCTGGAATTACAGGCATGAACCAGCACACCCGGCCTAAAAGTATTACTTTTTAAAACGTATTAAGACAACAACGAAAAAGCAACAGCTGACAGAAGAGGACCGCAGCAACATCAGGCTCTTTCTCTGAAAGTCCCATTTCCCCCAGCTGTTGCTTGCTGCTGAAGACGAGCAGAGTCCCTTTCCGGATCACACAGGTGGAGGAAGAAGCCATAGATGATGATCAAGGGCTCTGAGATGTGCACTAACGAAAACGTGATTGCAAGACTGAGCCCTGCCTCTCACTGCTCTCTCACGGGGTCCAGAGGGAGACAATAATGCTCTCTGTGAAATTTACTCGGAAATCTGAAATGTGTCCAATCACCAGCTGCCAACTAACCTGCCCAAAATCTCACAGGAAATTCAAACCAGAACGTTTTCCTGTTTTAAGAGAGATGCAGTTTTGCTGCTTCTTTTCTTTTCTTTTCCCTTAAGAACAGCTCCTATGAGTGGGAAATAAAACATTTGAATCAGATGGAAGGAATAAACTTGGGATAAAATGGCACAAAACCAAACAAATCCCCAGAGCTGATGAAAATCCTGGCTGTGATAGGAATTTGGGTCTCTCCGAAATGTGTCTGAATGAAGCAAACCTCAAAGCCAAATGGAAGGGTGTGAAGCTTTAGAAAATAAAATAAAAATAAAATAGAAATAAGAATGTGTAGAGACGGACGTGTTCTTGAATGTAAGCTGATTAATTTCCCAAAACTCAGCTGTGCACAGTGTTTCAGGTTGACTGCAGGTCAATTCAGGGCTGACTCAGGGCTCAAACCAGAATAGTATGAATTTGATGGAAGCTCTCCCTTTTCCCCAATAGGATCACTCCTTCCTGAGGTCCCTGATCACCCCTTCTTTGGGCTTTGTGAGAAGATCTCCTTAGCTCCCAGAGTAAGTAGAAGACGTTTTTGATCCTTGGGTGTGCTTCCTCCTGAACCAAGGGAGAGTCCTGTCCAAATCCAATGCATCTCAAACCTGTTTTCCAGAAGGGAAATTCTTATCTGAAAGAGTCCTATTTGGAACCCCAATATAGAATCAATTAAAATCAGAGTTGTTCCGGATAATGAAGGAAGAACACAAAGTTACTTCATTTTATTGACTCTATTAATATATATACTTATTTTAAGTAGATAAAATTATCCTCGTTTATGGAAACATGTTCAGGAATTGCCCCAATGTTTAGTACTTAGTTGATTGGTACAGAGAAATTATAAATTGTATTCATATCATCATTTTTACTTGACATCTGTAAATTGGTGGACTGATTTCCTTGTCGCGGGGAACCCCGGGGACTAAAGTGTTTCACAATAGACTTAAAGATGAGAGGAGGGAAAGCCCTAAGATGAATCCCAAATAGGGCAGACATTGGCCAAATGCTCACCTATTGCTTTCTTCCTCCTGGAAATGGAGGAAGACCACCTATTCCAGCTGTCCCTGCAGATAACTGCGAAGCATGTGACTAAGTTCTGGCTGATGGAATATGGATGGGGAGAATATGATCTCTTCCAGGCCTGGTCTCTAAAGGGTCTCATGCAGTTTCTCACCCTCTCACCCGCTCTCTCCCTTATCTGCAGACCTGAAAGTAAGAACTTCTGGTTGGCAGGAGTATAAGGGTGGAAGGAGGTCAGATCTCCGAGTTTCTAGTTAAATGAGAATGACCCAGGAAAGTCAAGTTGCCAGCACCACACCATGAGCATCAAATGAGCATTCCTGGGTTGAACCACTGAGATTTGAGGGTTATCACAGTGAGACATGGTCTATTCTGATTGATGCAGAAGACAAGAACTTCTAAAATATATTGAATCTCCTTTCAATTTTTAAAATTGTGTTCAGAGCACCAATTCCAACCTGAGTCTCCCCAATGCCATAGGTTATTTTTTAAATGTATTACTAGAAAATAACTCTCTTTCTTGAAGAGGTGGCATGCTTTGTCCTAGCAAACAAGAGTGATGTCACCTGTCATGTCATGTCTCTTGCCCTGAATGCCTGAAATCTTGGGACAAAATTAATGTCTAAGCATAACAATTGGTTTTACCCTCTTGTCTAACATGTGTATTACTGATTCCTTTACATAGGTTTAATTTTCTATGACTTTGTTAACAGTGTTTTGTTTTTTTTTAAATGTTTGAACCACTTGGAAAAGGTGTGGTGTAAATAAGTGAGTCTTTCAAGAAAAATGACACAGCAACCAAGATGAAACGAATGTCAGGAATTTTCTTCAAAGTTACATTTTACATGTGTGATGAAATTTTTCCATCAATATGTCTATTTAAGCGGATGTCATGGCACGATTACAGGGAGATGCTCACTACAACATTGTGATGGACGGAGCACCTTCCCACAGTGGAGGAATTCAGCCATGATCTTTGGCTATGCTTCCTTGATGGCAGGGCACTGGACCAACATCATGACCACTTTCTTACATGGCCCAAATATATAAAGAGCATAAGTGACAAACATTGCATTTTATAAAAACTGGAATCTGATTTTTAAAAACAGACTTATCAAATCCTAAAGAATTCTCCATAATTACAAACTTGAAACCAAGACCAACAAGACTTCTCTTTGCAGCAATCCCTGCTATCATTTTTTATATTTAAGCGTTTCCGCTGGAATACTAATACAGCATTCTCCCTTTCTGGTGACCAAATAAATAAAAGCCGAAGAGAAGCATTCAATAAAACCTCAACATCTCAAGCATAAGAATGGCAACAGAGCATGCTGTGGCCTTGGTTCATCTACCCAGTGTGAGCCATCTTCATATTAAAAAAGGAGTCAGCCAGGTGCGGTGGCTCAGCCTGTAATCCCAGCACTTTAGGAGGCCAAGGTGAGGGGATTGCCTGAGCCCACGGGTTCAAGACCAGCCTGGAAAACTTGACAAGACATCATCTCTACAATAAATCAAAAAATTAGCTGGGCTTGGTAGCACATGCCAGTTATTTCGGCTACTTGGAAGGATAAGGTGGAAGGATCGCCTGAACCCAGTGGGTCGATGCTGGGTAGCTGTGAGCGTGTCACTGCACTCCAGCCTGGGCAACTGAGTGAGACTCCTACTCAAAAAAAAGGAGTTATAAATACATACACCCAAATAAGAACACACTCCCTTCCTCCCTCCTGTAATGCCAAGGCTGAGTTTTATTTTTAAATTTCAACCAGGCAGATGAAGAGGGAAAATAAACAAAGACTTTTTAACACCTCCAAACCACAATTCTCTTTTTTGTAAAATGGAGATAATCAAGTACAAAATCAGTTGTACACACAAAATTAGTTAAGAATCGTAGATCTTTGGATGGATCTGGAATGGCTTTTGGAGGCTATGCTTCCCACAGGTTATCAAACCAAGTCCCAAAAGTCCTCAGATGTTGCAGGGACTGCCATGGGGTTGGCAGGGAGAGGGACAGAAATCCTGAGCTCCTTCTGCAATGACAACAGTCCCATATTTATCTGTTCAATAGAATGATGCTTCTAAGTTTACCTTAAAGGAGGTCTCTGATACCAAAACCTTCTAAAATTCCTTGAACGAGTTTAAGAACACACAGACTTGGGTTCAAGATCCAGGTCTGCCACTTTCGAGACTTGGGCAAATTAGTTAACCTAGCCTATCCTCACTTTACTCATTATAAAATGGGGGTGATTATAAAAACGAGTCTCCATACAACAGAAGGCTCATGTGAGGAAGAAATGATCACATAAGATGGTAGATATGTAAGCACCATCTAAACACGAAATGTCTTGAGAAAATGCTTTTTTTTTTTGAGAGTTGGAATCTCACTCTGTCACCCAGGTTAGAGTGCAGTGGCATGCTCACGGCCACCCCAGCGTCGACCTGCTGGGCTCAGGCAATCCTTCTGCCTCAGCCTTCCAAGTAGCCAGAACTACAGACGTGTGTTACCGCGCCCAGCTAGTTTTTTATTTTATTGTAGAGATGAGGGCTCACAAAGTTGTCCAGGTTGGTCTCGAACCCGTGGGCTCAGGTAATTCACTCACCTCAGTCTCCCAAAGTGCTGGGATTACAGGCTGAGCCACCAAGCCTGGCCAGCAAAATGCTATATGAGCATTATTCATTGTACAATTTTGGCAGTTTGGGTATGGCATTGGCACTTGGAGGTAGGTGAAAAAAATTAGGTGAAGGAAAGCACAGAAAATTCCAGAGAGAAGTGAGTCAGCATGTATTCTCTCTGCAGGGTGCTTCAGGGAGTTGAGTAATGCAAAGGCCTTGATAAGTTCATGTGCAATTCTGCGTCACCTCTGACCCAGCCTCCCTGGCACTGGGGCTGAGCTGGGAGAAGGGGGCACCTGGGTTGCTATGGTCTAAGTGTTTGTGTCCCTCCAAAATTCATGAGTTGAAATCTAATCCCCAATGTGATGGTATTAAGAAGTGGGCCTTTAAGGAACACTTCTACACTATTTGTGAGAGTACAGACTAATTCAACCTCTACGGAAAGCTATGTGGCGATTCCTAAATGAACTAAAAATGGATCTTCCATACAATCCAGCAATCTCTCTCCTGGGAATATACCTGGAGGAACATAAATCATTCTACCAAAAAAGATACCTGCACACACATGATTATAGCTGCACTGTTCACAGTGGCAAAAGTATGGAACCAACCCTACTGCTCATCAAAAGTGGACTGGATAAAGAAATGTGGTACATATACACAATGGAGCGTTATGCAGCCATAAAGAAGAACAAAGTCATAGACTTTGCAGCAAATTGGATGGGGTTGGAGACCATCATACATAGTGATCTATCACAGCAACAAAGAACTGAATGCCTT
The DNA here is from genome assembly GCA_963574415.1 of Tarsius wallacei. Taxonomy (NCBI): domain Eukaryota; kingdom Metazoa; phylum Chordata; class Mammalia; order Primates; family Tarsiidae; genus Tarsius; species Tarsius wallacei. The sequence goes on along the minus strand of CAUYQG010216601.1, from coordinate 7,305 downwards.
GTGTTCTCACTCATAAGTGGGACCTGAACACTAGTCACATTAGCACAAGAGAAGGATTGGCAACCACTGGGCACTGCCAGGGGAGGAAGCGGGGAGGGCACATAATGACAGAAAGAGTACCTGGTACTAAACCAGGGGAAATGAGGGCCAGTTGGAGGCCCAAACTTCACCTGCAGGCAGCCTACTTGTGTAGTTAACCCTTACTTGCACCCCACACCTCTATAATAAAATAAAATTTTAAAAAGAAGTGGGCCTTTGGGAGGTGACTAGGCCATACAGGCGGAGACCTAATGAATGGGATTAGTGCCCTCATAAGAGGCCTGGGGGGAGCTTTTTCACCGCTTTTTTGTAGTACCCCAAAAGGACTACGATGTGGATCAATTTAAATAGTTGCACCATTGTAAACACATGAGTCAATTTTGACATGGGGCAACTCGCAGTGGTTCTGGGGTCCTCCAGTCCAAGGGGGTATCTCTAAGGTCTCATGCTGGCAAGGAATCAAGAATGAGAACAGTCACTCTTCGGTTAGGACAGGTGGGAACAACGTGCCATGGCAGCTCAGTTTCTGCTGCAATAACAGGCCACCAGCCTTCGTGGTTACAACAGTCACACAGTGGGTCCCTCTGGAATATCTGGCCCACATACTGAGATCTCTCGCTTCAAAGAAATGTATCTGAGTTCTCACTACAATAAAAGCACAAGATAGCAGCAACCACTCTGTGGTTGGATTAGTGTCTGCAGTTCTTGTCCAGAAAGACTGTAGTAATGAAAGATGTTTGTGTAACAACGGGATAGGACTCAGAGTCATTTTAATTTGAATATTTAAAGGCAGTGACCCTATTATATTCAAGTTGGTGAAGTATGCATCAAGTGCAAATATAATGAAGATAGCTTTTTATTCCAAAGGGAGAGATCTATAAAGTTTATTAACATAATCTTTCATGATAACCAACAGAGAGAATGCATATGAGATGAATTAGGTCAACTTCACATTCATTCATTAATAATGTTAGTGCAAGTATTATGCTATTTGCTAGCTATATAAAGATGAATAATAAATGTTCCCTATCTGTGAGAAGGTGATGGTCCCTGGGCCATCTATTGGTATCACCAAAAGAATCATCCAAGGCTGGGCTCAGTGGCTAGCCTGTAATCCCAGCACTTTGGGAGGCCGAGGCCAGTGGATTGCCTGAGCTCGTGGGTTCGAGATCACCCCGGGGCAACTTGGCAAGATCTCGTCTCTACAATAAATCAAAAATTAGTCGGGCGTGGTAGCACACGCCTGTAGTTCCAGCTACTTGGAAGGTTGAGGCAGAAGAATCGCCAGAGCCCAGCAGGTCGTACTGGGTCGTGACCGTGAGTGTGCCACTGAGCTCCAGCCCGGGCAACAGAGTGAGACTCCAACTCAAAAAAAAAAAAAAATCCTTCATAATCATATAAACCTTATACTGACCAAAATACTTTGACCAAGACTTGTCATCAACTCATACGCCTCTGAATGACATTGGTTTTGGCAGATTCAACAACTATTTCCATAATAACTACATGATGTTAACAATGGTTTTTTTAAAAATGTGGCACCAACATCACGTTCTTGCTTATTAATTGGTTACTTTGGTAAAACCTAAAGTTCTATTATTCTTGTCTCACTTTACATTTCAACCAAAGCAGCACCGATATTGAATGAGAGTGAAGGCATGGCCATAAGATACAGGTTCTAGGTCAAGGAAAGACATTTTTGCTCTAGAGTCAAGAGTCCATGTCACTGACTGGTCGATCCAGAATGAGGGATAGATTGTTTTCTAGCTTCCTTTCCTCCAGGTCAGATGTTCATAACCTGGAGTCCTGGGAACTCTGAATTTCCTGGCATTGTATGCAATATTGTACAAGAGGGATATTTCATTGAGTTATCCATGTCTGCCTTCATTAGTTTTTGTCTGTAGATGAATTAAAGAGTAATTTCTCCCTTCCTTCTAGAGAGATAGCCAAGTTTCCCTCTTCAGGGCTCCTTGAACCCATTCTGTCTTGAAGACCACCTCTATCTGCTTCTTTGCTGAGAGCAGAGGGCAGAGTTGGGGATTGTCCTAAAAGAGGTAAAACAAGGAGAATATGGCTGGCTTGTGGGGATGGGATGACTTGTTAAAAATACTAAGAAGCACATCCTGAAAACAGAACTGACCCTGCCATCCATACAAGTCCTGCTTGCAGGGATCCCAGAGGGTAGTGCAGAGGCATTGAGACCTCATGTGAGAGTGGGTAGGGTGTGTGCTTCCCATGGAAGCTCCTGGAGTGTCTGAGTGCCAGTGCTACAGTCTGGGACCTCAGCACTGACCCCTGAGCGGAACCATACATACCTGCCTGCACCTCTGAGTGAGGGACAAAACCCCGAGAGGGTTGGGCTGAAATCCAGGCCCTTCCCGGTACTTCTGGACCAGGTTTCCTAGGTGATTTCAGGTGAAGAATGAGGAAGGCCCTCGAATTTCTCAATCGCCTGGTGGATGGAAGACTGAGTCAGGTAGGATCTGGAAGAATTAAGGATGAGGGCTGGGTGCAGTGGCTCAAGCCTGTGATCCCAACACTTTGGGAGGCTGAGGTGAGAGGACTGCCTGAACCCAGGGGTTCGAGACCAGCCTGGGCAAATTGGCGAGACCTCATCTCTACAATTTAAAAAAAATTAGCCAGGCATAGTAGCATGCACCTGTAGTTCCGGCTACTTGGAAGTCTGAGGCAAAAGGATCGCCTGAGCCCAGCGGGTTGAGGCTGGGGTGGCCGTGAGTTGACACTGCACTACAGCCTGGGTGACAGAGTGAGATTCTGACTCAAAAAATAAAAATAAAGAATTAAGGATGAGACATTTCTTACACTTCCAAGATGATGGAACAAATATGGCCCAATTCCATGCAAGGGTACTTTTTTTTTTTAAAAAAAAGAAAGACTGGTAATCGCACTTATGACCTAAAAAGGGTTTAAAACCCCAGCTTTAGGAGATAGAGGGTGTTTTTAGGTTGGGCTCCCTAAGATAAAGATTTGGGATTTGTAAGCAAGTGAGTTATTAAGAGAGTGCTTCTAGAGGAAGTTGGCGAGAAAGCGGGGAACCGATAGAAAGGGAATGAAGCCAGGTGAGGGTGTGACCTCGAGCAAAGTCCTGCAGACGGTATCCTACGCCTGATAATATGAGGACCGCTGGAGTGTAAGTCCTGCCACCAAGTATCCTTGAGGCAAGAAAGGCAGGGTTTAGTACCTACCTCATCTGTGGGCAGCAGTCAGAGAATGCATCCCCTGGTAAGTGGGTTCAACCTTTGTGGACAGCAGTGTGGCATTTTCTCAAAGAAAGAAAAATTGAGCTACCCTACGATCCAGCAACCCCACTTCCGGGAATATACCCAGAGAAACATAAATCTCTCTACCAAAAAGACCCTGCACGCGTATGTATGTTCATTGCAGCACTATTCACAATAGCAGAAACAGGGAACCAATTCAGATGCTCGTGGGAAGTGGACTGGATAAAGAAAATGTGGTTCATATACCTGATGGAGTATTACGCAACCATAAAAAAGAACAAATCATATCCTTTGCAGCAACATGGATGTGGCCAGAGACCATCATTCTAAGTGAACTATCACCGAAACAGAAAACCAAACACTGCATGTTCTCACTCATAACCAGCCCTAAACATGGAGCACGTGAGCACAAAGGTGGGAACAGTAAATGCTGGGCACTGCTGAAGGAGAGAGGAAGGGAGGGAGAGAGAGGGGGCATAAGGGACACACAACCCCCCCACTGGGTACTGTGTCCACTGCCAAGGGAGAGAGGACTTGCTAGAAGCCCAAACTTCACCTGCATGCAATTTACTTATGGAGCAAATCCTCACACGTATCCTACAGCTCTAAAATAAAAAAAAATTTTCTTAAAGAGAGAATACATTCCCAGGCACTTCCGGTTGAGGAGCTTTCTGCACAGCTTCTGGTATCCCAAAAGCAGTTTCCCAAAGAGCTTGAGGGATGCTGGGAATTAGAATGTGCAGCAAAGGACTGAGGGGATGTGAGGAAAAATGGTAAAAAAAAAAAAAAATAGATCTTGAGGGATCCAGGTGGGAGCACCTTGTCCACTCCTCCCTCCAAAAGGAGATGCTCTTAAAAATGCAATTGCAACTGGAGAAGGGCCAGGGACGTGGCTACCCCCAGCACAGCCATGGGAACACTACGTAAAGAGAAGATCTGGCCGAGACCTGGGGCCTAGAAGGGGGAGCATAGGTGTGTTAAGAGGGGAGCTCTCGAACAAACATCTCTGTAAGTCCAGTAATTCTGCTCCTGATCCATCGTAAAAACATCTCCTCTCAGGACATCAGACATCTATGTTCTAAAAGCTGGTTGAAGGCTGGGCGTGGTGGCTCATGCCTGTAATCCAAGCACCTTGGGAGGTCAAGGCAGGAGGATCACTTGAGTCCAGGAGTTTGAGACCAGTCTGGGAAGCATAGTGAGATCTCATCTCTAAAAAACAAAAACAAAAATAAATTAGCCAGGCACAGTAGTGCATGCCTGTAGTCCAAACTTCTCTGGTAGCTGAGGCAGAAGGCTCACCTGAGCCCAGGAGGTCGAGGCTGTGGTGAACCGTGATGGTGCCACTGCACTCCAGCCTGGGCCACCGAGTGAGCCCATGACTCAATCAATCAATCAGTCAATCAATAAAGTATGTTCATTGGCCTTTCCATCACTCAGAGCTTCTCAATGGGCATTTCTTCATGTGAGTCCCAGTCTCTGGCCCTTTTGCGGAGTCTTGCTCCCTCAACCCCTCCTTCTGAAATTCATAGCCCCCTTTTCCAGCACTTCTCTCTTCCTGGGTCACCTCACCAGTAACTTTTACTTCTGTAGCATAGATAAACATATTTCTTTTTTTTCACACTTAGCTCAGCCAAGCTCTGCCCAGTGGGTCTCATTTTTATAGCCAAACATCCCCATATAAGGTGTGTTTTAAAGCAAAGGCTGTTCTCTCTTGAGTCTGCAGTGAACACTGTATGTGATATTTCCTCCCTACTACATACAGTAGATATAACTTTACATATGTAATGTGTACACATACACACATACATATGGAAACTGAGGCCTAGTGAAATGGCAGCTTATCTGGAATCACTGAACTGGTTGCTGATAGAACCAGAACAAGAACTTACATTATGATTTTTTTAAATCATAGAGACATGGGGTACAAGTAAGGGTTCACTACACAAGTAGGTTGCATGCAGGTGCCATTTGGGCCCCTAACTGGTCCTCGCTTCCCCTGGTTTGGGATCAGCTACCCAAGAACTCAAATCTTAACTCTTTTAAAGGTGTTCATTGCCTCCAAAATAATTGCCTCTCAAGTGCCCAGACATTATATATCAATGGCAATAAATAAAGAATAGTTTCTTGAGGGAGACCATTCCAGCTAAGTGCCAAAATGCATTCCATAGATACATGGATTCTTTTTTTTTTTTTTTTTTTTTTTTTTACTGAATCTAAGAGGCTGAGGCACATGCTATAAATGTGGGGGAAAAGAAATTAGCATAGATTCCAAAAAAAAGTAAAGCAGCCTTTTCAGATGGCAATAGATGATTCTATAGGGATGAAGGGAACTTTTAGAGAGACTATTAATTTGAAAAGCTTGTAAATATTGCCTGTGCTCAACATTTTCTTACTCATTTCATCAAAAACACAAAATCATAGATCATCAAGCTTGAAAGTGTTTCAGTCAGATAATCTGACTCACTCCTCCACTTTCATATCGAAAGGAGTCTTTTTATCTCCATTACCAGAGAAATCGGGTGGTCGCCAGAAAGAATAGTTTGTATTGGCTCAAGGGCAATTCAGAGGTTTTCCACTGCCTAATTTTCCAGAAGCTAACATGGTCTTTGACAGATTACAAACCATTTTCACACGTCTTATTTTATGTAATCCTCATGGTAACCTTGTATGATCAGTCAATTATGACCTCATTTTGCAGATAAGAAAACTGAGGTTTCGAGAGATTAAGTCACTTGCCTCAAAACACCCTACTAGTATGGGACACAGTTAACACTGAAATCCAAATCTGCTTCCAAGTCCCACGCTCTTTTTTTGCCATTGGGTCTGGTTACTGTAAGTGCTGCAGGAGATAGATTTTGTCGGGACACTGGTCTGGATGTTACAGACAATAAGAAAACGTGGCTGACTGTCCAATGCTGCCAGTGGGATCTTATCTTTACATAATAGGAGGTCTTGGCTGGACAGGAGCTGAGTCTCAAATACTCGCAGTGAGTGGTTGGTAACTCCATGCCAGGCTCCATCCCAGATGTCCAGGACAGACCAGCGACCAAAATAAAAAAGTGTCTGCCCCCTGGAATTTATATTCTAGTGGGTGAGATAGACGTGAAGCAAACAATAAAACGTAAAATATGTCAAGTGATGGGAAGTGCTATAGAAAAATTAAAATGGCCAGGCTCGATGACACAGCTTATAATCCCAGCACTTTGGGAGGCCAAGACAAGTGGATTGCCTGAGCCCAGGAGTTCGAGACCAGCCCAGGCAACTTGGCGAGACATCGTTTCTACAATAAAATCAAATTTAAAAAATAGCAGGGCATGGTAGCATGCGCCTGTAGTTTTGGCTATTTGGAAGGCTGAGGTGGAAGGATCGTCTGAGCCCCACAGGTCCAGGCTACAGTGGCTGTGAGCATGCCACTGTACTCCAGCCTGGATGACAGAGTGAGATTCCAACTCAAAAAAAAAGAAAAGAAAAAGAGAAATTAAAACAGAATAAAGAGGCTCAGGAGTGTGTGTGTGTGTGTGTGTGTGTGTGTGTGTGTGTGTGTGTGCATGAGCGCACACATGTGTTAGTAAGGAGAATGAGAGTCCTATTTTATATATAAGGTGTTCAGGAAAGTTCATTAGATAAGGCCACATTTGAGATGGTTCATAAAATAAGTGAAGAAGCAAGTTGCCTGGATATCTGGGAAAAACATACTCTGGATAGAGAAAAATCATAAGTGCAAAGGCCCTGACGTATAAACTTGGTGATTCTGAGGAACGGGAAGAAGGCCAGGATGTCTGGGAAGGTTTAATCACCATGCACTTGCCTTCATAGAGCAAAAAAAAAATCATAAATGAAAAGAACGAGTACACATCTTTGAAATATAAGGAATAATATAGGGTAAAATGAAGTGTTCTAGAGAGGCTTAGAAACATAGAGAAGGCCGGGCATGGTGGCTCACACCTGTAATCTCAGCACTTTGGGAGGTAGAGGTGAGAGGATCGCCTGAGTCCAGGGGCTCGAGACCAGCCTGGGGAAAGCT
>CAUYQG010216593.1:0-26754 GCA_963574415.1 Tarsius wallacei | reverse complement strand
TGCATATATGTTTAGGATGAATATTTCTTGTTGATGGATTAAACCTCTGTGACCATTTTTGGAACTTCAGGTTCCTTTCCCAAGCACCACCACTGCTTCTGGCCACAGCTTAGGTATGGAGCCAGCTCCGGTCTCCAGTCCCTCCCCTCCACCCTCAGTGCAGGCCCAGCCCTGTGGACTGCTATGGGAGGATGGTGAATCAGATTCCCACTCACCCAGCTCATCCACTGCTGCTGCTGGGGCCAAGTCCCCACTCAGATCTGATGTGTCTGTGCCTGATCCAGCGTGGGGTAGGGAGTCCATCTCTCCGTGTCGGCTCCTGAAATTTCCTCTCAGGATCAGCAATGGTGGATCCCAGGGGGGTGCGACTATCACCTCTGGGTCCCAGGTTTGAGACTGAACAGAGCTGACAAGGTCAATGCAGGTCTCCACTCATGCATACTGTCTTTATGGATGCTCACTCATGTTCCCTCCAGTTCTTTCGCCATCTTGCCTCCTCAGGGCTAAGTCCCAGTACTTTTTTAAATTAAAAAAGTAAGAAAAGGAGACTGTATCAACCAATATTTTTAAAATATGGTAAAATTATTTCATAACTAATAAATTGAAAAGCATAATTTATTTATAAGAATTTATTACATGTTTTTTCTTTCTTTTTTTTTAAAGCAGGATTTATTGAGAGGACAGAAAAGCTCCCAAAGTGGGAGGGAACTCAAAGGGGTTGCCTGTTTTTTTATTTATTGAGTAAAAAAATATATTAAAGCTATTAAAACAATTGTATATTTATTCGTAAGGGAGAAAGACTAGACGTTTTGCTTTTATGCTATATTCGTTTGTGAGGGCTAACATAAGTACCACAGACTGAGTGGCTTAAACAACAGAAATGTCTCCCCCACAGATCTGGAGACTATCCAGGTATTGGCAGGGTTGCTTTCTTCCAAAGTCTCTTTCCTTGGCTTGTGTTCTCCTTTGTCTTCACGTGATCTTCCCTCTGTCCATATCTGTGTCCTAATCTCTTCTTAGAAAGTCAGCAGTCTTTATTGGATTAAGGCTTATACATATAACTTCATTTTATTTTTCCCTTTTAAAGACTCCATCTCTAAATGCAGTCACATTTTGAGGTACTGGGCCTTAGAATTTCAATATGTGAATTTTGAGAGGATACAATTCAGCCAGAACATCCTATGAGCTAAACAAACAAACAAACAAATTCATGATAAAGAGTAAAATATGAAAAAAAATCCCATAAAACTATTAAACAACCAGAAATAAAATATAGGTAAATATTCAACCAATGGTGAAGCCTACAAGTATTTATAAATATAAATTAAAAGGCAGAAAATATAAGTAATTTAATATATGAGTTTATGAATAATTAAAATTTCTGGTAATAAAACCAATACTATAAGAGTATATACTATTGAAATAGCAAAGTAAAATATAAAAATATTTGTAATTCATTTTCTAGGTTGTATTTTTTAAATTATGATGGTTCTTAAGAAGATTTAAGAAAATTATTATAATCTAAGAAGCAAAGAAAGGGCAAAAATATATTAAAAGCAATTTTTAAGTAAAGAAAAACAAATGACACATGCATATAGATAAATTGTTTAGTCTCATTACTAACAAAAATATTTGAAACAATATTGGGAAAACATTTTAAATTATGAATTTGAGAAATATCTTAATACTGAAAGGCTTATCATTTTAATAGTCATCACCATACATTGGTGAGGTATTACTAATTTATATAATATTTTGAACGTCAATTTGACAATAATAGCAAAAGTTTTAGAATGTTTCAAATATTTTTATCTAGTAATTCTACACATGTATCCTCAAATTACCAGATAGACATGAGTATAAAAGGCAATATATATTGTGCAGCCTTGTTCCTCTAGGGGCACACAGGTCTAAATATTGGCAGTGGACTTTACATGTGTAATTTTAAATGATTTTAATTTATTATATGATTTAACATATTTTTCAAATTTTGAACAGCATATATTACAATAGGAAAATAAAGTTATTCTGGAATTGGCAATTCAGAGAAGAATTAGTTTACTTGAAGCGGAGGAGATTTGGAAATACTTTATGTAGGAAATGGTATTGTCCTTTGAGTTAAGTGAAATTTTCAGTAATGAAGCAAGAGAGTATCTGAGACAAACAATACAGAGAAGAGATTTGTAGGACAGAGTTAGTAGCTTTTTTGTGAGCATATCACATGACAGAGATTAGAAGAGCCCAAGCAGAATATTTGGTTGGGATGAAATTATAGAAATCCTCGAAAGTCTAGAATGGACCGAGAGAAGCTGGCTAGTTCATAGAAGCAGGTAAAGTTAGAAGGCCAGTGGAGAAGTTTCAATTGAGTGTTGTGAGGGTAGTGGGATTGGAGAAGAGAGAATAAATTGAAGAGGACTTGGGTATGCATGGTGTAGATGTGGAACAAAGGGCAAGGCAGGAGTCAAAGATAATCGTTTTAGGAACAGAGAAAAAGAAAATGCAGATGTAAGAGAGAAGAAGCGTTAGCATTCACTGATCAATCGCATCAAGAGCTGTGATTCATGCCCTCAAATACTACTATATAGACATTATTTTTGCCCATATTATGCAAGAGCTCAGGATCACTGCTAGTAACTGGAAAAGAGAGGATTCAAATCCATGTCTATATTTTTACTCCATGATGAGTTATCTATGTACTTTATGATTTAGAGTTTTAAAAAATCTGAAACAATTTTGATTTATTTCAGCCTGAATATGTTATTTCTCTTTCTGTACTTTTCGTGAATTGTGCTTCAAAATTATATTTTAAAATGCAGAATTTGAAGTTCAAGGGCATTTCTGAAGTTTCAAACGTTTAAAACTGTCCAGTTCTTTACTTTGTCCTTGCAATATAGATCATGTGGGTTGTTTTTGTCTGTTTCTTTTCACATGATAAATGCAGAGCAGAATGCTAACATCCTTAGGCAAGGTCTTACTTTAAAAATGTATATAACAAATTATTGCCTATAAAAGCTTTTGAAGAATCTAAAAGGCATAATTGACAGCAGACACAATAAACTATAGAACTAATTACATCATATGTGGAACTTTATTAAGCTTGCTTTTTTCAGTTTGATTTACTGTTGGTTCCTAAAAGCAACATTCTGTACATGTAATTTTTATTATATGTGAAAATAATTTATAACACATTCTGACATTGTTTTTTCTTATACAATTAGATAACTACAATATGAAAGCCAGTGGACTTTTCAGAAAGACCCAATTGTTTACTTTGCCTTTATTTTAAAAAAGAACTGCGTTACCTAAAAATTATTTCTCATAATACTAAAATTGCTCATTATAAAAATTGCAAAAAACAACAATAGAAAGCAAGTCTATCCTAGTAATTGGAATATATAGTCAAAGGTTGCATTTGAACTTTTAATTTGATTAGTGTCACATGAAAAAAGCGAAAAACACTGTTCTGATACACCCTATTTTCTGTGCCTTTTTCATGTGATAATCTCTTCAAATCCCTATTATTAATCCTTGCAAAGGACACAAAGCAATGCAGTTCCTACAATATAAAAACCATTTTTAATACAATCTGAACCATATTAACAATTGTAATAATGATAATAGTTCTTAACAAATTACATAGCAAGGCCTTGCCTTTCTTGTGACTCATCTACTATGTACAATTGACTGAATAAAACTCCCTCTAGAAGTTAACCAACATTTGTTGTGAAAATTTTACCCTGACTTCTTTGTAATATGATTTGACCCTTGAGAAACTTACACTTTAAAAAATTAAGACAAAACTATCCAAAAACTCTGGTTCTTATTTTACATCTTTCTTTTAAAATGGAGTCTTAAGAAATTCATTGTAATTAATTTTAACTGCAGGAATTTAAAAATTAAATGTCTAAATGTAATCAAATGCTAAGACTGTGGGTGTTGGTTTATTGATAAAGTCTTTGTAGTTTGGGGCTCTCCATATTTAAAGTATAAACTGAACAATGTTAGATACAGAAGACTTTTTAATTTAGATCAATTTCAAATTTAAATCTGTCCACCTTACTTTCAATAAGGGACAATACTATGCAGTCTAGATATTTGAAATTAGCTAGACCTTGGCTCATAATCTGAGCTTCATCAATTAATTTCTATATAAAATCCCCCTTTTTAATGGATTTATCAGTATTATTATTATTAATTATGATTATTATTATGATGATGATTATTTGAGTCAGGGTGTCATTCTGTCACCCAAGCTGGAGTGCAGTGGTGCAATTGCAGCTCACCGCAGTCGTGATCTCCTGGGCTCAAAGGATCCTCCTGCCCCAGCCTCCCAGGTAGCTGGGACTTCAAGTGCACAAAATCACACCTGGCTAAATTTTGCATTTTTTGTAAAAATAATGTTTTGCTATATTGCCTAGCCTGGTTTTGACTTCATGGGCTCAGGAGATCCTCCTGTCTCAGCTTCCCAAAGTGTTGGGATTACAGGTATCAACCACTGCACCCAGCCTATTTTTTATTTTTAAAATGGTACTATTAATGTCCACCTTGCAGGAATGTGGTGAGGATTAAATGAGATAATGTGTATAAAAGTATATATAAAAAGTATAGCATTTATAAATGCCCATTAAATGATAGTTTTAGTTGCACCTGGTAACTTGATGGTGGATAACCTAGAAAGCCACACTATAGAACAGATTTAATGATTCAAGAGATTTATGAGTTTTTTAAAAATTTAACTTTAAAAAACACTATTGGATCCTGGGATAAGCTGATCTTTCTATTCTTGCTGATCTGGACCTCCCCTCTGCATTGACTTTTTTCCTTAATTCATAATCTGATTCATAAACCATAGGGTCAACTTCAAACTGTGTTTAAAGCCATTTTATTTTGGGTTTTGATTTGCATGCATGCAGTGTGTATATAATGTTTCCCCTTCTTTTGAATATTTAGAATTTTATAGGGACAGTAGAAATCCCGCTGACATTCTTAAAAGCCCACAAACTATGGCACAAAAGTCCTACAGGACACCACCTTACAGGTAGAGGTTTACTTGCTTTATGTATTACAAAAGCAAATTAAATCTAAAGAAAAACCCATGTAAAAGGCAAAATGTTGCTTTAACAGAGTGGTACTCTATGACACTGCAAGTTGTATATGAAAATTAAAACTGAGATTTCTATTGGTTACCTAGTATTCTCATTATCAGTTGCAACAGATTATCTAGAAATCACCAACTGAATGTGGCTATCAGCCTAATAGAGGCACTGTTTCCTCCTATTTGTGATACTACAGTCTGTTGTCCTCTGGTGCTTAGCTTTGGAATCCTTTCTCCCAGGTTATCCATTCACTCCATTAATCCTGTTGTCATTTCTTCTCCCATATTTCATCATTGTTGTTTCTGTGTATTGAGAAAGATTAGAGATAGGCTATTGGGCTTTCGCAAGTTTAGCAAATGAGTTTCTTAAAATGTTCTGCCAAAAATATTTCCAAAATATCAGTATTTAAAGAAGAATGTTAAGTTGCTTAAAACATCTAAGCAAAGGAAATTAAAATGTGCAAATATATTGCAATGCCATTGGTATACCTTAAAAGTTTAGTAAACTTGCATATCCAATGAAGATTTAATATGTTCATGTTTTCTGTGATGTATTCCTTATACATAGTGGAGTTTTTGACAAGTATATGTTGTTCTTCTTGGTCACCACATTAACACTAGGCTTCACCATGTGACTTGCTCTGGCCAGTGAGTATAAGCGCAGATGATGTACCACTGTACAGAAGTTTAGAGAGCCATTACTTGATTCTACCACTTTCTTTTCTCTCTATACATACCTGTTTTCTTAGTGAGGAATCTAGTTTTAGACTTGATCCCAGAATAAATAGGATATAGGAAAAAGTCGTAATCACTCTGCAAATCACATGTAATAAAAGTGAGAAGTAAATCTCTATAATTAGAAGCTACTAAGATTTTGAAACCATTTGTTATTGTAGTATAACTTAGACCAATTTAAGATTGTCATTAAAGTTTCTGATGAGATTGGCCTAAAGCCAGTGAATGAAAAGATGTTATTAAATGCCTAAACAACAAATATGTTCTGCATGAAGTAAGACTATTTTCTTCTCTTTATTTCATATATACACATATCAACCATTCTTCATATCCTATCTCAAAAGCTACTATCTTCCCAAAACATTATTGATTCTCCTGTATAATCTTTTCCTATTCCAAATATTCAAAACAACTTCATGTCTATGTCTCTAATATTCTTAAGCAGTTTAATCTCATTGAGTTTTATTTGTGTTCCCTCACTAAGTGAGGATCTTGTGCCCCACTTTGGGGCTCAGCATAGTGCTTTACATACAATAATTGCTCAGTAAATACTTGTGAAAGAAGATTGAATAGAACTCTTAGTGGAGAGATGTGAGTTCTAGCATTCTATGTGTTTAATAATCACAAATGGAAATATAAATTTTTTAGCATTTTAAAAATCCCTATGGTGTTCTACAGATTGTGCGATTGAAGGAAAAAAATTATTCAGGATGGCCAGACTGTATTTATTCTTTTTAATACACTATTTCATTTTGTTTTTGTTTACAGGTGAAATATTTCTGTCTTATCTGAAACTGATATAGTAATTTGGAAGGATGATTTTCAAGACAAAATTTTGGAGAAACAGAAAGGGGAGACAAAATAAAATCTTCAAAAATAAAACAAAAAGCTGAGGAACTTTTGATACGTAGTTGATGAGATTACTTAATACTCTAAAAAAAGTGGTAAAGGAAACAGAAATGAAGAATGAGGGAGAGAAGAACGAAGAGGAAAAGAGGGAAAAGAAGAAGATTTACAGGTCAAGATGGGATATCCAGTCCTAAAGTCAGAAGTGTATTGTCTACTATACCTCTACAGAGGTGTGCAGATAAAGTGGTTAACCTAACTGCAGGGTGTATAGACAGATTTAATTACAAAATCTAGAACTAGCCATATAGATGAAGAGGATGTAGCATGAAAATGTCTGTCAAGGCATTAGTTGTAGTATCAGTGGACATATGCAGCCTTCTAAAGGGCTCTTTAGAAACTCCATGCTTTATTTATTTTCCCCCCACAGAAATATTATTACAAGAATATATCCCACAAATATATTATCCTTTACAAGAATATTATCAGGCAGTTGTGAAAAAACTTATCAACTATTGATTACTCATTCTTCATCAAGTATATCACTATGTTCTCTGTGAGCATTATTTTATTTACTATCCCTGATAAACCTTTGAAGTATGTACTAATTTTTTATTCATAAATGAGAAAATTTTAATATATTTATTTTTAAATAAATCTCAAATACTTATGGAATATATCCCATTACCAGAGGCACTGTAAAGTGATCAGTATGTGTTGGTGAGTGAACCAGACAAGGACCCTACCCTCAAGTACCTACTAGAATGATGGCAAAGGCAAAAATCAAAGATATGAATAAATAGATAAGCACACTTTGTGTAAGGGAGGTGTGTAGGGTAAGGAATCTATTTGGATAAATGGACAAAATGACTTCTCTGAGAAGATGCGAGCTGAAGGATGAAAAAAGGTCAGCTTTGCAGAGAGTCAGAAAAATGATGAGCAAAGTAATTGAGACAAGAAAATAATTGTTGTCTTAGAACACCTGAAATAAAATCAACGTGGCTGGAACATAGTGTAAGTTGAAGAGAATGGCAAGAGATGAAGTGGTAGAGATAGGTAAGGTCCACAGAGTTGTGTTTTTTAAGCACATAGGACATAGTAAAGAGTTTTTATTTTCTTCATGGTATAATGTAGTAAAAGTCATCAAAGTAGCATTGCTAGATAAAATGCAGAATATTATTTAAAATTGAATTTCAGATAATCACTGGATACTTTATTAGTATATGAATGTTCTAATATTTAATAGAAACAAACTTATACAAAGAAATTATTCATTGTCTATATAAAATTCAAATCCAGCTTGTTTTTCTGTATTTTAATTTGGTACATGCAAAGAAGAACCTCTGTGGCTGGTATTTTAATTTGCCAAACATGCCAACCCCACATCAAAATTTTTAAGCAAGAGAGAAATATAATTAGATATATACTTGGGAAAATTAAGGAAACTTCCTAAGTTCATAAAACTAATAAATGTCAGAGTCAGGATCTGAATCCAGATCACTGGACTTCAGAGAATATCTAAATAACATTATCTTGATATTAATCAGTAATATTTTATTTTCCAGACTGCTCTGAGAACATATTCCTGCATAACACCACCTATAAAGGTAGAATCAAGCTGGCTTTATATTTTATTTATATTTTGTGCAAATCATATTATCCAGATAGTAATCACTGCTATATTATTACTTATAAATATTTTCTAGAATGTAAGTGATATTGTGGAGAGCAGCGGATGAATAGTCTGTCATTTAGGATAAAACTAAGACAGAAGTGGGATGCTCAGAACAAGCAGATTTATTAATACGAAGTATAAGAAGCAAAAAGCCTTAGGCACTTGTATTTCCAGAGAATGGGATAGAGATAGAGCTGAAGTTGGAGTGAGAGGCTGAGAATTGTGCAATTAGAACACGATCTCTCTCCATCCAATTTGGAAGACTCTAAAAGTCGAAGCAATTCTGAATGTGGAGATACCAGGCACTACCTGGCTGGCATGCATGGCAAACAAAAAATTAACATAAAACAAAAAAAAAGATAAACTGTGAAAAAATATATTTGTAACTCAGATCAAAAAGTGTTACTGTCTTAGTTGATTTAGACTGCTATCACAGATTACCAATAGACTGGGTGGCTTATAAACAACAGAAATATTATTTCTCATAGTCCTGGAAACTGAGAGGTCTAAGATCAAGGGTCCATTAGAATCAGTGACTGGTGAGAGCCTGCTTTCCAGTTCATAAATGGCCATCTTTTCACTCTCTCTTTGGCCTCTTTTCAAAGGGGACAAATCCCATTGCTAAGGGCACTGCCTACATGACATAATTACCTTCCAAAGGCTCATCTCCTCAGACTTTCAGATTGGGGATGAGGTTACAAATATGAATTTGAGGTAGAGACACAGATATTCAGTCTCCTGTGGTTACTTTCATATATTCTTAAAATTTGAACAGCCTGTTTTTGAAAAATGAAAAAGCATGATTTAAGCCATTTCCATTCATATAGAAATACAAATAGTTTTTTAACATCTGAAAACATTCTCAATTTCATTAGATGACAGTTGCAAATTAAAACTAAACTAAACTGAAATAGATTATTTCCTTTCTCAGATTGACAAGGATGAAAATGTTTGATAACATTCTGTATTATTGTGGGTATAGAAATCCAAAATTTGCATTTTTTTGGCAAGAGTATTCATCACCAAATCTCTATAGATGACAATCATGTATCAAAATTATTAACATATTATATTAATTAATATAAAATTATTAACTTTATAAACTTGTCAAATTCACTTGAACTTATGAAAAATGACTTATGAATGAAAATATACTTATTGAAGTTTATTTTGGCAAAAAATAGAAACAACTTAAAAGTCAACTATAAAAAACTATTTACATAAATTATGGTAATGAAATATAATAATAGCATGTAACCATTAAAAAGATAGGGAATCTTTTTATGTATTGACATAAAATAATTCACTTGAGGGCAACCCCTCAGGTCCCTTCCCACTGTGGGAGCTTTTTTGTCCCCTCAATAAATCCTGCATTAAAAATAATAATAAAAAAATAAAAAATAATAATCCACTTGATGTAAATCTAAGAGAAAACAAAACAAGATGCTAAATGCCCAAAGATACAATCATTTACCTTTTTCATAGTAAAGAGGAAATATATGTATATAACATATATATGTATGTTTTAAAAACATGTGTATTTGCATATATATTTACTTATATAAGTATAAAAGATCAAAGATCTGGCCAGCTTTTCATGTAACTGATGACACTATATTCTTGAAGCAGGAAAACTTTTGTTGGTGAGTGGCAAAATTTAGAGGGAAACTCATCAAAATCATTTTTATACTTTTTTAGTTTGAAACCATGTGTCATTCTCTATTCAAACAAATGAGATGTTTTGAATGATATCTGATTATTATTTTTACTGAGGTATCACTTTATGTCCCAGTTTTTCTTTATGCATTCACATTTTTAAAAAGCCTAAAGAATCGGCGAATATTGTGAGGATGTTGCCAGCTGTTTTGATGCTTTCCAAGTCTACAGGGGAAACACACATACACACACACCCAGTAACACCAAAACCCTTCTTCTAAGTGACATAATTCAGGCAGATAAGAATTTAAATAGTACAGGTAGGATCACATTTGGGAAAAATAAATCAAGATCATGCCAGAGAATTGCTTATTCTATGGGATCATACATTATTGAATTTGAGTCTCAGCTTTACATCTTACTAGCCACGTGATTTTGTGCAAGTTACTTATCTCTCAGAGCTTTAATATCTTTATCTGTAAAATGGATATTGAATTAAATTCCCTATATTATGGACATGATGAAATATCTAATCAAATGCTCATAATAGGCACTTTATAAGTGGAACATTGTATTTTGCATTGTCATGAGGTCATTCCCCGTTGCTAACATATATCAGTGTTCATTGAGCAAATGAAAGAAGTAGAATTTGGCTCTTATGAGATATAGTCTGACTTACTCTCTTTCTAATAGTTTTCCAAAAATATTTCCAAACTTTAAGATTATCAGAAAAAAACATTTAGCACATTGACTATGGCTTTGAGAGTAACAGATTAACACACTGAACACCATTTTCAATTCTAACTATTTTTTCCAGATTGCTCTGGGAACATATTCCTGCATAACAGCACCTACAAGGGTAGAATCAGGCTGGCTTTATTAAATTTGCAAGTAGGAATGTTTTATCTTTTGGTATTTTCCCACCTTCCCTTCTATATCCTGTAAATCTCTACCTCTCTTCAAAGAATTCCCTTCTGAACAATAGGTCAAACATTTACAGGTGACTGGTTTTGTTTTCTGCGTTTGCAGTCTGAATGTTATGAACTTGGGTAGAGCTCATTAAAGCTTCCTTCTGCCTTTTATTATAAAAAGCTCAAATGACAGTACTTGAAGAACAGCCTCTGGCTAAATATTATTAAAATCCAAAGGCCAATAAGAAGAAGCATTTGCTGGTCAAATCTATATTAATCTAACTTGTTATATTGTCTTAACAGCATTCTCAAGAGTGTTTTTTCTGCTACTGAAAAGATTCATTTCAATAAACCAAACATACTCTATCTACTTAAATTAGTGTACTTATGCTAGGCCAATTTCATAATTGTTCTAGAGAAAATAATCTCTCAATAGTTCATCTTGGCCAGACGGTTGTTTATCAAATAGAGTAGTAGAGTCTATTTAACTCTGAATATTACTTGATTTGAAAATCACAGCCCTTCCATTAATTAGCCCTGACATGGTGGCAGAGGTGACAGTGATTTAATGTGAGTCAAAATCTCATTATATAAAACAAATCATGATGAAATCCTAGAATTGCAGGAAGCCATCCAAACTCCACTTAAATGATGACTATTGATAGTTGATATAACCAAAACCCAGTGACAGCCAAGGAATCATTTTGAATCCAATGATCTCTATTGCACTTCATGGGCAATGAACATGGAATCGGTGCCACGGATGCCCTCAGTTTAGTAAAACAGTCATTTTTTTCTCACCACACACTCCCTCACAACACCTTCATTTCAACGTGTTTAGCTTCCTACTCATTCTTCGTGTCCCAGCTTAAATCATACCTCTAAGAACTTCCTAATTATATTTAAAGTGTATTTTCCCCCGTTCTTTTAACACCCTGAAATTCTGCTCTCTAGCCTTCACTAAAAGGAAAAATTAAACATATTTTATGTAATTATTTAAATCTATACCTTCCATTTTTTAAGATCTTTGAAGAAAGAACTGAATCAGTATTTTGTCCTGAAATCTCTCATAAAACATTTCCATGTGAATCTGGTAAGATTTTTGAATCAGAGTCTTTTGAATAATTTTATTTTAAGTATAACATTGAGTGTCTTTTTCTTGGTGTCAGTCACACTGGAGGAGTGAGACATTCTCTGTGCCTGTTCTTGTCTGAGTTCACATGGTAGCTTAATTCTCAAGATTCACCAGGTCAAAAATAGAAGTATGCCTTTCTGACCTCCTTTTTTTTTTTTTTTTTTTTTTGGTAATGATTTCTACTTCTGGCAACCAAAGATCCTGAAAATGCATGTCCTTCCCTTTTAAGGGTACTTGACATATTGGGTCCTTCTATTTAAACCCATGATCTAATATAATCTTAATTTAAAGTTGATCTGCATTAAGAGCTCATAAAATAATGTAATCTTAGATTAGGAAATAACTATCCATAAATTCACGTCTATTTGTCCATCTGCCCATCCATCCATCTGTTTTTCCGTCCATCCATCCTTTCTTTTTGGCTCTGCCAGTAGAATTCCCCTTGTCGTGCAGCTTTATTTTAAGGCATTTCTCCCACAAGCATTTAAAACATCATCATAGATTTGAATATGGCATTAAAAAGTAACGCATTTTAAAACAATTTCCCAAGTGATTTCCCCAAAGGAGCCATACATTATAACGCTTGGAAGAGGGACATGTCATAATGAAAATGGTTATTTTAGAAAGCTATCTTTGCCAGTAGGACTGGAATAGATTGAAGCAGAGTGAGTCTGAAATCAGAAATCTGCTGAAGTAATCCAGACATGAAGTAGTTTAGGGATTGGGAGGAGTGGAAATGGAGGAAAAGGAATGAAGCCTGGAGGTATTTTAGAAAGTAGTCAAAACAGTTCATGTTGATAAATTAGATATAAAGAAGGAAGGCACAACATTTTCCATGATTTTAATAATTTTTAACTTTTCAAAATGATAGAATCACACTATAGATCATTGGAAAGTTTTTTAATCAGCAATTTGTTGGAGGGGTGTGTGTGTGTGTGTGTGTGTGTGTGTGTGTGTGTGTGTTTGCATGGTGTCATGCGTATGTGTAAGAAACAAAAAGGTAATTTTCATTGCCTTATCCTAAAATCTGGATGAATAAACTCATCTTCCATTTTGTTTCTTTTTTTAAACTTTAAGAACATGTCATAATACTAAAAAATTCAAAAGAGACCTCAGCATATCTGGTGGATTTAATTTGGTCTCAGGAAATAAATTGCCAGCCCCTTCAGTTTTCATATGTTCTCTGTATTTATCACAAAGATATCACAACCTTGTTTATTATTCCAACCTGCATCTTTTTTGTCCCTAGTGTATCCTTCCTGTCTTCTGAAGGCTGACAGGAACAGATTGAAAGGAACTCGCATTGGCAGACCACAACATTGCATTTCACTGATTTCCATGATACTCTAATAACAACTACAAGGCAATGATCCTAATGTGGGTATCACTCAGAGGCTGTGTTCAAAACATATTTAAAGCCATCTTTTGGGTGAAAAATACAGGTAATCACATATTACTCAAAGCTGGATTTGCAGTTTAAAATATCCATTCATCAATTACCTTGTGAACCTAAAGATATTATTTCTCTCCAGAAAACATTTATAAGAATTTAGATGCTCAAAATTAGAGGTCATAATTGCATCCCATTCAGTTTATTTCATGGAGTCTTTTTCTAACTTTTCGCTAGTGTGACAGGGTTCTTTTTTCACTAAGTGAGTTATTCCTGTTGTATGGGATTTGTGTCTAAAAATATATAGACTAATCTTGCAAGAGTGTAGAATGGAGACAGGAAAGAGGAATCTGAAATTCAGCCTCTGCCCTCCCTTCTACCCAAGTCACTGAGCTCTAGAGTAGAGGGAGTGGGTGGAGGAAAAGAGCCTTGAGTCAAATATAAGACAAGCTATCACAAACATATCACTACTTTCCATAACAGATAAACCTGAAATCTTATTGTTTCAACACAACTAACCTTTTCTTGCTTTCACAAAGTCTTGTTTACATGGGGTAGGTGGTGGGAAGAATAAATTGCTCCAACTACAATCCAAAGAACTAGGCTGGGGTGTGTGTGTGTGTTTGTGTGTGTGTGTGTGTGTGTGTATGATATCATGTGATTTCTAAGATTACCCTGAGTGTTGATATCATGCTGGCATTAAGAAGCCTACATGGGTGATTTTATTTACTTAAAATATTTATTTGTTTTTTTGTTTGTTTGTTTTGTAGAGAGGTGGTCTTGCTATGTTGACCAGGCTGATTTTGAACTCCTGGCCTCAAGTGATCCTCCCACCTAAGCCTCCCAAATTGCTGGGATTGCAAGTGTGAGCCACCACTCCTGACCCTACATGGTTGATTTAAAAGGGCGTATCCTGTAAAAGGAACACATTATTTCCAGTGGTCAGAAATCGCAAGTTTATTCACATCTATCCACATGGTAGTCTGAAGTATTTATTCTACTACCCATTTGCCTAAAGAAACAGTGTATGAGTTTCATAAAGAGACACAGCCTGTGCTACAAAGACTGAGTCTTCCCTTTTGTTCCTTCCATCCCTTCCATCCCTTATTTTCCTTTTCTTTTCTTACTTCTTTTTCTCTCTCCCTCGCTCTCTCCATCCCTCCCTTTGTTCTTCCTTCTACCTTTCTTCTTTTGGTTTCATTTGCCTTTCTTTTCTCAGCTTCCTGAGATGAAACCATGAACCATTGATGTTTGAATTGTATTTTTTTTTTTCAAGAATGTATGCATTTACCAATATACCTTATTCCTCTGAGTACTTTTTTACCTGTATCCTACAGGCTTGATACAATGTACTTTCAGTATTGTTCAATCAAAAATATTTTTTATTTCTATTGTGATTTGTAATATATTGATTTTTTATTTGTAATTTAATTTATTGTTATTTGGAGCTGTGTTTATTTTCCAAACCTTTGTGACTTTTCTGGTTATTTTATTGCTAAACTTAGTGCAATTCCTCTCTGAACATATGTGGTATGATTTCAATCATTTGAATTTTCTTGAGACTTTTATGGCTAAGCATATGCTCTATATTTATTTTCCAAATACACCTGAAAATTGTATGTATGTTGTAGTTACATCTGTTGTTCCATTGTTAAGATGTGATATTCAATTTTTTTTATAGTCTTAGTTTTCTCTGCCTTTTCTGTTATCCAGAAACAAGCTTCAATATTTGCTATAGAATTATGAATTTGTTTATGTCATCATTAGTTCTGATATTTTTGTCTTTATTTCTTTTAAAGCTATGTAATCAGGTACACATATATTTAGGATTAGCATGTCTTCCTTTCCAGCTGACCTTTTATCGTTAAAATATTTCTTTTTATGACTTTTACTGTGCTTCTTGCTTTAAAGTCTACTTTGTCTATATTAATATTGCTATCCTAGCTTTTTGTGTTTCATGTTTACAGGAATATAATCTTTTCATCTTATTATTTTCAATCTGTACCATATTTAATGTGTATTTCTCATTAACAAGATATAAAGTCTTGTTTTAAATCCAGCCTTACAATTTCTGCTGTTTATTTAATTAATAAATACATCTATATTTGTTGCCATTATTGATATAACTGGAATTGTTTTCTGTATATCCCATTTGTTTTCTGCTCCTTTATTTTTCTTTCTTGCCTCCTTTTATAATTGATAAACTGTTTTTCATTATTTTATTTTATGTGTTGTATTAGCTTGTAGTTGTGTAAGTTGAACTGATTCTGTAATTGATTATTCTAGAAATTATCAGATGCAATTTTAACTTATAATAGTCTGTTCTAAATTAGTACTTTCAATATTTCCACACAATACAAGAACCTCACAATCATTTAACCCCTTTTACCTTATTTTGTTATTTGTGCTATCATATTATTTCACTACTGCATATATTATAGCCCTGCAATGGGTTGCTGTCATTATTATTTTAAATATTAATATTACTTTCAGTGTTTTTGCAGTTCTACCCATTTGGGTACTATTCATTTCTCCTTGTAGTTTCATGCTCTTCATCATATTGTTTCAATCTGGAGAACTCCTTTTATTATTTTTTTATAGGATTGTTGGTGACAAATTATCCTAGATTATTATTATGTTAAAGTATTTTTATTGCTTAAACTTTTAAAGAATAATTTAACATGAGGCAGAACTCATTTTTCTTTCATTTTTAAAAAATTATTTCTTCACTCTATACATGCATTTTATTGTTTTTTGGCATTTGCAATCACTTTTGAAAAGCTGGGCAAAGGTCATATTATTGCTTCTTTGAACAAAAAATGTCTTTTTTCTTGAGCTGCTAGTATTTCGCTTTGCCTTCGGTTTTCAGCAGTTTGACTAAGATGCATTTTTGTATGATTTTCTAATTTTTTGTTGTTGTTCTGGTTGGAGTTTGATGAGTTTCTTTAATCTATGTGCTGATATCTTTTGCCAGTTGATCAAAATATTTATCAGCCATTATCTTTTCACATTATGATTCTATCAAACTCTATTCTCTACTCTCTTTCTGTGAGTGCAGGCATATGCATGGAGATAATTTATTATGTTCCACAAGTTTTTTACACTCTTTTACTCTATTTCTATCTGAATCTTTTTATTTGGATTTTCTTTTTCCTTGGAGTTTCTTTTTCCTTGAGGTCACTAGTCATATTTCACTGAATTTTTTCTTTCAGTTCTAGAATGTTATTTTCAATCTTTCTTATAGATTCAAATTTTATCACTACTTTTATTCATTTTATTCTTGATTTCCTTGCATTGTTTAACACATTAATAATAGATATTTTAAGTGCACATAAGTAAAATCTAATTTCTGAACTAATTTTGTGTCCTCTTTGTAGTTTGTTTTAATATTTTAAAAACTTACCAGTCTCATTTTTATTCCTTTTTGTATGTCTTACAGTTTTTGCATTCTGGAAGTTGTGTGGAAGAACCGCAGAAGCTGTAGTAGCTTTTTTTGTTGTTGTTTGTTTGTTTGTTTTTTCCTCTCAAAGAGGGTGTATTCTCATCTGCTATGTAGGCAGTGTGAAGGTCTAGTCACTCAATGCAATCAGGTGGGTTAGGTCTAAGCAGATTTAGTAAGCCTGAATTCATGACTGGTGTGTCTCTAATTTCTTGGGCATATTCCTCCTAGACTCTTGATTGAGAGGTTAACAGTTCTTTGTTTCTTCATCTCTGAAAAATGGGAAGTTGATCAGTTCTTCTTTTAAGAGGTCTTGAATCAAGCTCCCATCCAACGCTGTTTATATTTTGGCAAATCCATCTTCAGGGAGGTCTAGCTTCAGGCATACTTTCTCTTTCTATCAGGACTTAGTTTCCTAAGTACTATTAAAGTGGTGGAGAGTTCCTTTTGACTTTTAGCTGTTTCTGCGTAGGACCTCTAAATTTTAATGTTGTCTTAGAACTCAGAAATTTTAAATTAGGAAAAACTGACCATGCTTGGGTGCTTTTCTAGGATCCAACATGTCATACTAGCCCACCAGACCATCTGTACTTTCCTGGTTTTTCTTTCTTCCAGTTTAGTTGTCATGCCCAGCCCAAACCTATCTTCAGCCTGTAATTAGAATTAGCAAAGGTCAACAACAATTTTCAGATTTCCTAGCAAGGACTAGGTCTTCTCTCAAATTACTATACGTCCCTCAGTAATCTGATCTATTTAAAAATATAATTACAAATTATCCAGTTTTGTTTCTGGTTCTTACAGTGAGAATGTTAGCCTGCATTTACCTAGTCAGAAAGACAAATCTCAGAATGATCACTTTTTAGACATACAACTTTTCTTTTTCTTAATCTTCAATTGTCCATTTACCAAGTATTTCAATTTAGGTTTTGAAACATTTATTCTTATCTAGGTACAGTTTGCTTTTTATGTGTATCTAGATACTGTTTGGAATTTACACATATAGGAACATAAATCTTTTATCTTGACATTCACTCCAGATTTTCTGTTATATTATGCCCAGATAACACATTCCATTTTGTATAAAATGTAATTTTCTGGACAGTTTATCATTCATCTTATTATCCTAAGTGAGAGCCATATGAAGTTTTACAGGAACAAAAGTCCATAAAAAGAGCAGGGGAAATGCCCAGTGAAAAGAGGCCTGGTGACATCGACTTTAAATGTGCAATTGTTCTGATGCCAGATTTCCTCCCAAGCAGTGCCAATTGGCAGACACAGAAATCCTCACCTCCTCCCAGTGTTAAACTCAGCAGTCAAAAACTAGATGTAGTGGGAAGTGTTGATTTAACACTAGGGAAGAAACATGGTCTGATGCTAGCTTTAGTAAACATTTAAAAGAAGGTTTTTAAGAGTGTTAGCTTAAAAGGCAGACAGCAGGACAGAGAATAAGAGCAGAGGAGCAAAAATGACAGAATTGTAGAAAGTGAGAAGTTCCCTGACTGATGGCAGGAGGAATGAAGCTTGGAATAATCTAGAGTAAAACTCCACTTTAAATAATGTTTGCATTAGATCGAGTCAAATGAGATTATCTATATATCCACATAAATATATACAAATATACATACGTATGTGAATAAATGTTTGTTTAATGTATTAAATAAATGTATATGGATATACATATATATATAACTTGTATAGAAAAATATGTATATTTGTATATATACATGCAAATTGTATGTAGAAAACTATTTGTGTCTAGACATGTTTTTGTTGTTTTTCTCATTCTTAAAAATACAGAAAGGGAATTCATGATTATTTCCCTTGAAGAATGACCTCTGTGTCCACAATTATATTTGTTTTAATAAAATATATTGCATCTGACACTTTGATTAGCACAGATGATTTTGGTAAATTAGATGATATAAACAAATATTAATATGCCATAGATATTGCCCTAGTAAACTGTTAGTCTATAAGGAAGAACGATAGGTAAGGACAATTAAAATGCAACATGTGAACTATAATAATAGGATTACAAAAAGTAGGAAATTTTGAAATCTACTGAGAGAAGTATGAGACTGCTTCAAACAAGAGGTGATATCCAGATTAGGACTGAATGATGCCAATTAATTTCTATGTATCCATTGTTTCTCCCTTCTTTCCTTCCTTCTGAAACATCGCTTCTAACATATATTAGGTATTTAATACACTGCCTGTAAATGTATGGGAAACTTATAACATGATCTGCATGAGTACATTTATTTTAACCTAATATTAGAATTACTATGGTAAACTATGTAATAAGTTTTTGTATCTAGTCATGTGAACTACTACTGCATACTATATTCTCCCACAAAATTATCTTTGTTACTTTACAGCCTTTTCTACACTATAACATTTTAGAAAAATGTGGTACCCTGTGAAAAATTCTGAGGACAATGTTAATTAAATTGTCTTGAATTTATAGATTGATCCATAAAATTGGACATCTGTAATTTGGGTCATAAAATCCAAGAAGGTAGTATATATTTTTATTTATCTAATTGCATATTTTGTTACATTTATTCATAAGTTCATTATTGTTTTGGAGCTCTATAATTATAAAAGTATTTTCTAATTGTTGTGCTAAAATAAATAATTCTACTGACTTTTCAATATATTAGTTATATATCCAGAATCTGCAATGACAACTCTTGTTATTTGTAATATCTTATGTGTAATTTTTCTATACAGCTATTAAGTAATCATGAATTACTATATGTGAATAACTATATGTGAATTACTATATGTGATTATTTTATTTCTTAGTTTATTCCAGAATAACGTTAAATTCAAAGAGATATAGTGACATCCTTGCATTATATTAGAGTTTGAGAGTACTAATTTTAATCTTTTTTATTATATAAGATGTTTGCTTCAGTTTTTTGGTAGATGTCCCTTATAAAATTTAATACATTTGCTCTATTTCTGGTTTTTCTATAGCAGTTGTGTTCATCTTAAATGATTAAAATATATCAAGATTTTTTTTAACATCCATGGTACTAATTATGATACTAGATTTTCCCCAGGACAGATGTTCCCATCTACACATGAGTATAATGTAAAATACTTCTGTATTTCTTAGCTCTCATCTCCAGATAAGGAAGAAATGTCTATTGTGACTTAAGTCATATTATATTATACAACATTCCAGTGTTAGCAAGCAATGACCAGGAGTTGAAAGTTTTACTTGAACTGAGCTTATAGCACAAGAAGTTTTAAGCTTTATAACAAATTTATTAATTAAGAACAATATTTATTTATTTCCTAGGCAATAAAATATAGCAAATTCAATAGAAGAAAGATAAATACAATTTTATTTTTCTAAACTGTGTCACATGAATTCACAGAGAGTTGAAATTTCTTGATTATTCTACTGTGAATTTTATTTAAACCCTTTGAAGAACCAGTGTGTGAATGTAAATATCAATACAGGTATCAATGCTCCCAGAATTAAGAGTATTTTTTATTTTCCCTAAAAGAAGTTATTCATTAACCAAAAGGAAGGGCTTTTCCCTCATTTTGTATAAGTTATATTGTAAGGCCTTTATTAGTTTGTGGTTCAAGTTTGACTCCTCGGAAGGATACTTTAGCCCTTTGGTGTTTTCTTACTTAGAGAGAGGTCAAATGTAATCTTTGCGAAAACTTTTGCAACTTGGACTATTTCTATGAATAGAATTTCACCTGGGAATTTCGTGAAAACATCTCCACAGTACTCTGACTCCCTATTGTTTCCATCTCTTTAAGTGGTTGCCTTTCTGTAGTTATAAGAAAACCGAGGGGCTTTTTTGAGAAGCACTTGAAGTAAAGAGATTTTAAAAAATATAAGATGTAAGATATCTGTATGAAACAATTGATTCAAACACACTACCATCTGAAAATCCTTAATCAAACTTCCCCTCACCCCTTATTCTGGGATAAAACAAACCCGGTTAAAGAATATAGCAAAATTGGTTATTGATATTTCTAAATATTATCTGAGATAAATTCTGGGAAAATCAAAAGAACAATCATGACACGAATAGTTTGTTTATAGCAATCTTTTGCTGTTTTAGGTTATTTAATTTTATAATATTGCATATTATTCCAGAATGTAAGCTCCTTGGGCATAATGGCCTTGTTGACTTTGTTTTTATTGCTGCGTTATCCTCAGCATCCAAAAGAGTGGCTGGCATGTAAGAGGGTCTTAATAAATGTTTTTTTAAAAGTGAAATAAAGAACTAGGCACAGGGGCTCACACCTGTAATCCCAGCATTTTGGGAGGCTGAGGAAGGAGGATCACTCGAGTCTCAGAGTTTGAGACCATCCTGAGCAACAATGCAAGGCCCTGCATCTAGAAAAAATTTTTTTAAACTAATAAGGGAAAGAATAAATTATCTTATATTTTCATTTATATTACCCACTAGATTCTAAGTTAATTTAAAATTTTTGTGTTGCTTCATGTCTTACTTACCTAAGGCTTTCACTAATAGTATAAGCAGTTTTCTTTCACATTATAATCATGAGTGGGAGCTTTCTATGTGATAGACACCAAGGGTAAGCACTTAACACATATTGTCTCATTTAATCTTCACAACAACACTATACTGGATCCTACTGTTGTCATTATATTACAGAAAGTTAAGATTAAGAGAACGTAAGAACTTAGTATATAGTACAGTGAAAAAGCAACAGGGTCGTGCCCTGTATACTTCTTTCTCTGCTTTTTAAAACAGAGCTCTTTAATCTATGGCTATACTACCTCCCCATATCATTATTATTATATTATTATCCTGATAATCTATTTACTGCCATTTCTCAATGTCAGGAAAAATAATTAAGTTTACTGAAAAGAAAAGGCTCATGGTTTTTTTCATATAGCAGCACTCAATTTGGAATGTTTAGCTGCTTTTAAAAGCATCCATGAATGTGTGCCAATTATCCAGAAGATAACATCATCAATAGCAAAACACTTTTTTAATTCTAAGGAGTAAATTTTTTCTCCATTTTTACAACAGGAAGGAAGCTGAAAAAGATGTAAATTTCCATTTAAAAGTCATTGTCTCTAAATTCATCTCTCATGCAAACCCATGTTTGTTATTCATTCTTCAGTTGTAAAATTGTAGCAGTTTAAGGGAGCGATGAAGATTATTTTGAGATAAAAGACATGATTCACCGAAAACAACATAACAGAGAGTCAGAATTGGGTAGAAGAGCAGAATGACAATACCCCTTTATTTCATTATAGCATTTATTTCTGGCAAGAAGCTGGGTGATTAATTAAGCCCTTGGTCTTTTTCATCTTGAGAAGATCACACAACCTCAAACCTACCCTTACATGTGCTGTGGCATGTGTTTCGCCTCTCTGTTCCTTCAGATTGCGATTTCTTTAATGGAATTTCTGTTGAGCAATCACTGCACTCTGATATTTTATTCTCTTTTTAAATCAAAGTTTTAATTCTGGGCAGGTGGCTGTTCTTGGCAAGAAGAGGAAGGAGGCAGGCCTTGGTTGTCGAGGCCTTTCTCTGAGAGTTCTAATTGACAAGGGAACTCTTTACAGGTGATTGAAGGAGTTCGCTTTGTACGGGAAATCTGTAATATCTCTGTCACTTTCTGCATACAGATGACAAGTTTCTGCCAGGTTCAGAGCTTCATTTTCTCCAGCTTCAGGGACTTTTGTGATTTCCATCCATTCAAATTGGTCCAAGCCAGTGAAGTATTCCCATTTCTCCAGCATTTCTTCAGCCAGACCAATCTGCCCTTACTGCAACGGAGGTGCCGGAAGCTTTGTGAATTACAATCTGTTTCTCATGTTTATTGATGGATTGATATTTGGGAAAGGACTAAGATTTTTTTTTCCCTAATGCTCAGTTCATTTCTGTAGAAACTGAACATCACCCCTCCCAAGTTCTCCCTTCCACATAGAGCTCAGTTTCTGAGTGTGAAGCCTCTGGGGGAGGGAACTGAAGTAATTGAATCGGATTAGACAAGCCAGCAGAACAAAGTCACATTCCACGAGGTGTTTCCAGCATTGAGTAGACGAATTGTAATTATTTAAGGATTAGTGCAAGCCTGAGATGAGGTCCATTCTGAATAATCTTCACTGTGTATAAACAAAAGCAAGAAGTAGTAATATAGGCTGTTTAAGCTTCTTTTTTATCTTTAATAGATTTCTGTTAGAGCTATGTGAACTTGAAAAACTACTGCCATAGTGAACAAACTCATTCATTGTTTTTCAATAAAAATTTAGGCCAAGCTAAGCCCTCAAGTCTAGGGAGAGAGCTTAATTAAGGCTACTCACTTTACTGAAGTTTACTGGGGCAACACTTTGCTATATACCACAGGCAAGGGGAATTAGGCCCATTTAAAAAAATAAAGTTATTATACTAAAAGAATTATAGATTTACATACATGTTGAAAATATAGCACAGAGAGTTTTCGTATGCCTGCATCTTCCCCCTATTGTTAATAGAGTATCCTACTATATTTGTTACAATTAATGGACATTAACTAAATATAATTAATGTATATACAAATATTAACTAAACTCAACATATGACTGTCCTAATAATTATTAGTACAATAGTTATTGTCCCTTTTCTAGATAATTATCCCATCCAGGATACTATTTTATATTTAGTCATATGTCTCCTTAGGCTCCTTTTTATTTGGGATAGATTTTTATACTTTTCTTGTTTTTTGATGGCCTTATTAATTTACAATACTCCTCAGGTATTTTATAGACTTTCCCTCAAGTTGAGTTTGGCTCATATTTTTCTTATGGTTAGACTGGGGTTATGGGTTATCAGGAAGGAACAGAGAGATAGAATGCACGTCTCAAAACATTAGGCATACTATAGTATATATTTTATCAGCATGACTTACCAATCACTGATGATGCCAACCTTACCTGCCTGGCTAAGAAAATTTTTGCAAGGATTCTCCACAGTAAATTTTTTTCTTTTTATTTATTGTACTCTTTGAAAGCAACTAAGTGTAGTCCACACTTAAGATGTGGAGAGTTACACTCAATTTTCTTGACTGAGAAATTTCTGCAACAAACTGTTTGAAATTCTTCCATAACTAGATGTAGCTTGTCTTCTCTATTTATTAACTGATTCAGTGACCTTTTTGTATCAATTTGGACTCATGGATATTTACATTATATTTTGGGTTATAATCTAATTATTCTGCTGCTATTTTGTTGCTGTTTTGCCATCAGTTCTTTCAGTTGGCTTCTCTGTTCCTTTGATATAACTCCATATTTGTTTTTGGTTGTTTGTTGTTTTATCATTTAATTACCCTCTGGCACTAATAGATACACCAGATTCATATTGTATATTTCTTTCCCAGTCCTAGAATCAGTCATTTCTTATATGATCCCAGAATCCTTTTATTGGAGAATGGTATTACAAACAAACTTGGGCAACTGCTCATTGCTGCTAGGATTTAATTGCTTCTAGGCTCTCTCAGTGGACAAAGCTAGAAAATACACATATGTATTGTAACTTATGTATATATGCATATATAATTATTTCTACATATGTTAATAGACACATATAATTATTATCCATCAGAATATCTATATCTGTCTGCCTGCTTATCTATATACACACATATTTGTTCATCAGTGTCCACTAATGTCTGTACTGTGCTAATTCTGAGTTCTTGCTGACATTTCTGATTCTAAACCAATACCTTACAGTTCATCTTGGTTCATTTGAATAATAATAAAGTAAATGGATGACAGCTAGTGGTACCCCAGCAGGATGAAACGTTACACCCACTTGGTATCTATAACCTTTCATCCTACTTGGGTACCACTAGCAGTCATCCATTTACTTAATTATTCAAGCATGCTTTACATTATATAGCAGTTTCAGAATTGTTATTTCTTACTCCTGTGAAAAACAACTTTACCAACTAAAGTGCAGTGTTTACATACAGCTCCCTTTGTCTTTCACTTTACAGTATCTATTAATTTCCAAAGTTATTTAGGTCAACTCCTTTTTTCCCCTCTTCAGAAAGATTTTGTTATATGTTTGTGAAACATTTTTTTGTTTTGTTTTTGTCATAGTCTGCATTCCAACTTGGGATCTCTGGCTCTTCTAGTTGGTTTTATCTATTTTTTATATATGTTGAACTTAGTTCTATATCACTCCGTAGGTTTTGACAAATAGAATGTAATGGATCCTCAATAGGCCATATAGAATAATTTTGTAGCCCTGAAATATCCTCTGTGCTTCACCTGTTCTGCATTCCTCCAGATACCTATTGACTGATGATCTGTTTTCAGTCTTTATAGTTTTGCCCTTTTTAGAATGGCATAGGAAGGGAATCATACAGTATGAAGCTTTCTCACACTAGCTTCCTTCCCTCAGTACCACACACTTAAAATTCACTTATGCTTTTGTGTGAATTAATAGATTGTTCCTACCGATTGCTGAATAGTGTGGAAATACCATAGTTGGTTTATCCATTCACCTATTGAAGGGCATCTTGGTTGCTCCAGTTTTTGGCAATTGTGAACAAAATTGTTGTTAATTAATATCCACTTGAAGACTTTTGTATGGAAATAAGTTTTCAAATCATTTTTGATAAATATAGGGGATGTCTATATAGATATATGTGTGTGTATATATATAAATATTTAAGTATGACTTTTGCTCAAAAGATGACATTAATCAAATGAATGCTAGCATCACCATGTAATCGGCAGGACAGTCAAAGAAAATGGCAGAAGCACAGTTGAGCAAACATCATACTACACATTGCTACGTAACTTCATTCAACTTTGAAAAGTAATACATAACATCTCTTAAAATATGTATACATTTTTGGCACCCCCTGTATATAGGATAGTGATTGTTGGGTTGTACGTTAAGTCTAAGTTTAGCTTATAAGAAAGAGCCAAATTATCTTCCAAAGTGTCCCATTCTGTTTTTCCTCCACTAATGAATGTGAATTTTTGTGCTGTGCATCCTTGCCAACACTTGGTATTGTCAGCATTTTGGGAGAGGTAGGGGGCATTTTAGCCATTTCAGATAAGTTTCTACTGTTTTATTGTTGTTTTAGTTTGTGTTCTCTAGTGACATTATGTAGAACAATGTTATTTTCCATCTGTGTATCTTTATGGTTGTGTCTACAGAGGTATTTTGTCCATTTTTAAATTGAGACGTTTGTTCACTTATGGTTGGGTTTACCTCTTCTTTTTAATGAGCTTACTAATCTTTTTGTGTATCTTTTTGTGTAATCTTTTTGTGTGTGTGGATCAATGTTTCAGAATACATGATCACATGCACGAAAAATCCTCTGTGGTGCTTTTTAATTACAGAATCTTAGAACCAATTCCAGATCTCCTGAATTGGGATCTCTTGGAGGTACAGCTCAGAATGCTGTGCAGGGTACTTCACAAGTTCCACAAGTCACTCTTACGCACCCTGATGTTTGTGAACTACTGGTGTATAATTTGGTGAGCGATTTCAGAGTTGTAATCAGGTATTGATGTGGCTATTCGAAATCAGTGGTTTTCTTTTTTTTTTTTTTTGCATTTCTTTTTTTTTTTTTTAATCAGTATTTTTTATTATCATATTGTGGGGTACAGTTAAGGATTAGATATACAAATATGCTTCGTTCAGACACCCTTGGTGATAAGAGGTGTCTCCCCATCCCCAGACAGATATTGAGTATCATTAATCCCATCCCCCCTCCCTTCCCCGTAATTTCCCACCACTGTCAGTCATTTTCTTATATTATTACGTTGGATGTTCAAGGTTCACTATATGAGTGAGAACATGTGATACTCCGATCTTTGTTTCTGTGAGAGGTCACTCAGTATTATAGATTCTAGTTCC
>CAUYQG010216592.1:0-16264 GCA_963574415.1 Tarsius wallacei | reverse complement strand
TTTTTTTGATTTATTGTAGAGATGAGGTTTCGCCTGCCCAGGCGGGTCTCGAACCCGCGGGCTCGGGCAATCCACTCACCTCAGCCTCCCAAGGCGCGGGATTACAGGCTGAGCCACTGAGCCTGGCTAGGTAATGTTTTAATAACAAAATTGCAGAGGACTAATCACAGCTATATTCCACATTGTTATTTCTGGATTCTCTGATCTTGGGGAGACAGATTTATGAAGCAGTTTATTGTTGTAAGTTTTTTGTATTCTCATACGCATTAGAATCACATTCTGCCCATGCAGGTGCAACAATTTGAACCGAGTGCTTTTCTTTGTCATCAACATTGGGATAAGGTTGATATAGTTTTTCTTTTAGTGAAGCCAAAAATGCTTTTCCTCACTCTTCTTGCATCTATTACAAACAAAGGTGGTTTCCATAGACTTGGTACTGGTAATGGCAAAAACAAAAACAAAAACAAAAGCAAAGCAAAACACCAAATTTTCATGAACATGCTTATAGAACATTTTACACTATACAAAGTGCTATTATATGCATTTTAATATTTGATCTTTGAAGCCATTCATGGGTGATTATTATTAAACTCATTTTACAGATACGAAAATTAAGGCTCAGCTGAAGACTTACAGTCACATGACTTGGAAGGGGTAGACCTAAATTCAAAGTCAATTTCTCTTCATCTAATATTCTATTCCTTCCTCATGGCACCGACTGCATTCAGAGACATGGCTGTGATATCATGAGCTTTCCAAATTTTACTCTGAACTGTCTTTGGAGCTATCCAATAATAAAGATCATAAAAATGTAATTTCATATATATATATATATGTATTTTGCTGCAGTAAAAAAATTACTAAAGATCATGAGAAATGACTTAATAGTAATATTACTATAATGTTAGATCATGTTATAATTATATACTTTGTCATTACAATCACAATGCAATGATATTAATAATAATAATACTGCTAAGAATAAGTGCTCTGACCTCAAGCAAGTGATTTAAATTCTATGAAATTCAATTTTCACATTTGTTGAAAACAGTATTTCTTAATTTTGTGAGTATTAATGACATCATCCACATAATAATAATAATAATAAGATGATGATTATGATGAAAACTGCAGCCTTGGGATTCTGGGTGTTTACTAAGTGCCAGATATTTTATATGTACTGTCTCTGAGTCTTGGAATAATGCTATGAAATATGCATTTTAATTCCCAATTTATAAATGGGGAAACAAAGACAGAATTTATGTGATTTGCTCAAGATCAAATGGTCATCAAGTCTATGTTATATTCATGGTATAATTCAGTGTACATATGGTATGTACAGTAAAAAATTTTGAATTTCACAATTTAGGACAGGTGGTAGTTTGTTGCTGTGAGCAAAAATATTTCTTTTGGTGCTAATGAGTTTATACATGTTATCCTAGATTCTTTAATAGCAACAACAACAACAAAGTAGGTCAGATTCCAAAGAAACTGTGGTCTAGAAAATAATTTATTGAAAACCTAAATTGTAACCATAGAATAGTGACTCTGTACTTAGCAGATAAGCATATGATTATTCAGGCTTGTAACTAAAGAACCTTGAGTGCTTTTTGAAGGACATACACCTATATTCGTATATCTTGTCTCCTCTGTCAATCTGGCAGGAAGACAAGACAATTTCCCACATTTCACAACTGAGGAAACTGAGCCCAGAGGAGTTAAAATTTCTATCGGAGTGGACCATATAGCAAGTGGAACTTGTTACTTCCCTCCAGGCTGATTGAATTTGTGGATAAAGACTGTTTTACAACAAGGCATTAGAAAGGATTACAATAGGAAAGTTTTCTCCTCTTATATTCATCTTCAGTTGAACTATATGAACTGTGAGTCAGAAGGCTGGGTTCAGTTCTGCTGTGTCACATACAAGCTGATAAACTAGGTCACTTAGCCTATCGGGGTCTGTGTTTCCTCTTGTGAAAAATGAAGATAAAATGCTGAATTCTTATCTCACAGGGCTGTTGAGACCATCTAACCAGAGGTTATAGGTGATAAGAGGTGATATTAATGTTCAAGTTGTGGACAAGATCCAGCCAACCAACATACCCTCGTCTCCCTTAATTGTACCACGATTTTCTTTGAAGAAATTGGCTGTCTTCCATCATGTGTAGTGTTGGAGGGGCCATGATAAGATCAGCTTCCCACTACAGTAGTCCATGGTGCCTTGGAGGCCTTTGAAGGAACCTTCCACCAGATCCCTCCTCACGCTCTGGCATAGCCACAGGGCAGATGTAGGATC
Organism: Tarsius wallacei; assembly: GCA_963574415.1. NCBI lineage: Eukaryota > Metazoa > Chordata > Mammalia > Primates > Tarsiidae > Tarsius > Tarsius wallacei. The sequence continues at coordinate 13,968 of CAUYQG010216592.1, read as the reverse complement.
TACCCCAGTCAGGTGGACTCTTTCTTCTGGAACTGAGTTCCCAGCAGAATGACTGAGAGACGAGTTCTGAGCAAGAACAAGTTAAATGAGTGGATCTTTTGATTCCATAGCAGCTCCTTCATGTGATAGCGACGTGGTTTCTCTGCCTTGTTTGCTGTCCCATTGTGGAGCAGAGTCCTCCTGCCTTCCCAGCACTTCTGTGGGAATTCATTCTCCCAGTTATTTCTCTTTTAAGTTAGCCAGAGTTAGATTCTGTTGATTGCAATCAAAGAAACCTAACTATCACATACACAAGTTTTTACCATACTTCCTTGATTTCAAGATGCCATCAATTTAGCATGCATTGCTACATTTTTCAGGGGAAAAGAAAGCAGCGGTAGCACTGTATTCAATATACACACCGATATTCAATATGCACAACGTGAGAAGTGGAATGTAAAAAAGAATGTGTTGGAGCTGAGGAAAATGGTACTCATATAATTGTTATTAATAAATTACAGCAGAATAATAATGAGGACAACCGAGAATTTCATGTACATAGAACCCAGAAGAAGTCAGGGAAGTGTGCCAGAAGAGTTTATTTTAAAATTCTCTTGATTGCTTCTCTGAGAACTTCTAAATTTCTTTGCCTTTAAGTGTGAGAAATCTCTGGTTTTGGCTGCCAGCTAATTTCCAGCAGTTGAAGGTTGTTCTGGTTTGCCGTGAGTGGGAGGTTTGCCGGAAAATAGCAGTGCAGCAGTAAGGAGATGCTCTCAGTAAGGAGAAGTTGTTCCAAGTGTACAGCTAATGGGCAGTTCTCTTTGAGAGAGATTTTTTTATAGCTTCCAACATTTAGCTGGTGAAAAATTAGTCTGAATGTTGGGGTAGGAGCCTGTCAACTTGGCTTCTTATCAAACTCAACTTTGTTAAGCAGTTAATTCCTAGGTGTTTTACCCGTTATTTCTAAGACATGGAAGTCTGACCTGGCAGCCTTGATGCATGGATTAATGATCCCTGCTCCCCACAATGCAATTGTCATTGTTGCCCTAGAAGAGCTATACACTTAACTCCAGGGTCAGGAACAGGTGACATTCAAGCAGCCACAGGAGGCATGAGGATTTGCGCCTGTTTCAATGAAGACAAAGAAATGCCCTAAAGAAACAATTTTCCAAGGTGCTGTTTTGACTCGATTGTGGCAGCAACTTAATTGGAAGACTGTGTGATAATGAACTGCAGCAGGACCTAGAGGAGGGGTCTATTAGTCACTCCAAACCTACTTGCTGTGCAGGTCCTGCAATTTCATTTGTATTTCTGTCTCCCCCTCTACAGAGCAAGAATGATCATTCACAATTTGACTGCCATTTGTGCCCTGCTTGTTGATACAGAGCTACCTTTTCACGTGACCCAGCCTATCACAGGTGGTCTGTCAATTTAATGAGGTGATGCATGCACCCCTGTGCTATTGTTTTCCAGCTCCACAAGCAAGGGCAATGGTGTCACTCCTTATGGCTCAGTCCCTCATTTGGAAAATGGGAATAATAACAACCACACCCATCTGATCATCATTTTGTTTTAAAAATTACTCTAACTGGTGACTGTGTCAGGCTTAGCAGGTTAAGTATTCAGTAAATGTTAGCTGCCATACTTAGTAGATGGTCATGAAGATATTTGTGAATGGGTACAGAGTAGATGTTTTGCAGTTCCTGTTAGCAGGGGTGTGACAAACCAGTTAAATTTAGCCTGTCACATGGTTTTTTAATCAAAGGCTTATTGGGCCACAGCCATGTTCACTTGTTTATGTTTGTCTATGGCTTCTTTCCTGCTATAAAAGCAGAGCTAAATAATTAAAACAGAGATCCTCAAATATTTACTATCTGGCCCTTCTCAGGAAAAGTCTGACAATTTCTGGTATTCTTCAGGAAAAACCGACAAAAGTCCCACCCTTCATGCAACCTACATTTTGTAACAGATTGGATGCCTTGTAATTTACTTAACCTTTCCCCTACATATAGTTAATAGATATTTTAAAAGTTTTCATCTTTTTCGCTTATAAATAATTCTGCAATAAATGACATATCATATATGTGACTATATCTGAAAGATAGATCCTTACACGTGAACTACTTAGGGGCAATCATTTGGGACAGTTCAGTTGATGTGCTTGCACATTTACTGATGGGACACTGTGAAATTCCTTAACACCAACATTGTCAGAACTGAGTATGGAATTAAGCTGTCGGTTCTAATTCCCTGTAACAGAGTTTATCATTAATTAGCTTCTTTGTTGGAGTCAGAGTTTGCAGTCTCCAAAGAAAAAAACACAACATTGAAACCCAAGGAATTGACTACTTGTCAGATAAAGTTAACCATCAAGGTTCCTACCCATCACAAGCAATCTTACGGCTGACCATTGCTCGCATCTTTGACTGGTGTTGCTGCCTTTGGGGCTTTGGAATACATTGCACGGATAGAATCATCAGGCTTAATGTAATTCTCCATCTGGATCATCGCATCTGTTAACCTTAAAAAGGCTTATGCACTCTGGACAAGGGAGCAGTCACATTATTCTTTTTTACAAGGTGATGTTATTCCTAAAATGATTCCCTTGTGAAACATGGCTCAATAAGAAGATCTGATGGTGGGATCACACGTTTTATTCTTAGGTAAAGGGCCCTTTTGTTTTTGCTTTTGACATACTTCAAATTATGGCGCCTGCAAAGACATAGTTGAAGAGTCACTATTGCTCTACAAGATTATGATATATTGGTTAGGAGATTGGGGAGACTTTCTGACTATGCCCAGATAGCATTTTAAAACCAGTGAACAAACTGTTATATTAAATCAGAGCACCTAAAACTCAAAAGCCTAAGAGGCCAAGTAGATCATATTAAAGTTGAATTGGAGGGTTCGTTTTTCATTTGAATACAGGGGCTGTTCCTTAGTCCCAGCTAATTGTTGTCATACCTTTTTTTCTTTTCCAGAAAAAACTAGAGATACACATCTATATGGGAAACTGTTACAAGATTTAGAAGTCTTCAGCTACTTCAAAACAAAAACAAAAACACATATGGCACGCCAGTTGTTGTATGTCTGCTGGTTTGACAACAGCTGTAAACCATACAAAAATCCATAAAGTCAGAAGGGAAGATGATGGAGAATAGAAATGACCCAAGATGAGATGTTCACAACTAAGACGTGAACAGCTAGGAAAGGGGCTTTGTCATCAGACAGATCTGCAAGCCGGGTAACTTCTGTAAGTCTTTGTTTCCTTCTCTGAGGACTAAATGAAAAAACGTATGTAAAGTACTTTGCACAGTTCTTGATACGTGATAGGTGCTGTATTTACATTAGATAAAGTAACATGAAATAAGCCTGTATTTTATTTTTTAAAAATATGAAATACGTCTTTGTTCTAGAATTCTCTTATTCTCTTTTTTAAAATAGCATATGTTTAGACTTAAAATTGTTTGCCATATCTCTATTTCCTGGATAGTCACTATGAAATCCTTCAGGATTGTCATTCTATGGCTGGATTTGCAAAGGACTAAGAAAACCGTCTGCTCTCTCAGGAGCCATAGCACTGGAATTCCATAAAACGGATGAAGGCTTCCGATGCTGGAGGGCTAGTGCTATATTCTGTCCCTGAGGACCGTCCTAAAGATGGTTTTCACTGATGATTATGAGTTAAGGATGTCATGATAACCACTGGAGCGGTGAACTGAGTCAGAAGAGGACAAAGCATATTTTAATGTGGAAAGGATCTTGGGCTCTGCAAGCCTCTGGAAAGATACTTTTGGGAGATGCTGTTGGGCATTACAAGATCATGGGAGTCATAGAAACTCCTTCAAACTTACTAGTGAACCCTGTGAGGTTGAGACTAATGAGAATATTGATTTAGTGTTAATAATATAATACTAACTTAATTATTTAGTTTTGTACTAGATGAATTTCTAACTTTCATGGACAAGTGAATTCCAATTGGGTGGCAGGGGAGAGGTAGGAATGGCAGAGGTATAAATGCTTGCTCTAAATTGAATGTGGCTTGCTAAATGGGAGTGGACTGGGGTTAGGGAGGCCTGGATGGGTACATTTTGAATATTTATCCTGAAATACTCTAAGTCTTGGACTTCATTATGTTGATGATCGGCTTATTCAGAAAACTTTGTCCTGGAAAAACTCTTACATCTGTTTGTTACCAAAACGTTTGTCCCACATTGTCAAGGACAATGTGTTTTTTAGGTTTTGTACTCAGTGGTTTAACCACCAGCCAGTACTAAGACAAAATGAAAATTTTACATTTTTCCTTAATAAAGAAACTATTTTTCATTGCCTTACATGTACTTTATATAGATACAGAGAGATATGTGATAGATAGATGAGATATGAGATAGATAGCTATAGATATGCATTCATAAACATATATTATATAATTAAATTCATGTTAGTTTGATCACTATTTTCTTGTGGTAAACTATATGCATAATTGTTCATGTAAATTCTGTCAAAAAGTCACCTATTTTTCAAGTTCCTGTATTAATCATAATGAAAAACGGTATTTTACCATTTCTCTCACAATATTAATCTTGCCAAATTGGTACACTTATATTTATATTCATACTTTATGTTTCTATAGTAAGATAAATTTCCCATGAAGAGTGTCTTTTTAGATGCTACTAATCTATTATTTTATTCATTTTATTAATCATTGTCAATTGTTAAACTGTTCAATTTCCAAGAACTTCTTTTTAATTTTTTTCCTCCAGTACCTTTAATGACTAACTTATTTGGAACAGCAGCAGAAAGAAAAATCTCTGAGGCAGAATCTGCTCACACACATTCTGACAAGTCTCAGCTCAGGGCAAATTTCCAAAGGATAATTATAGATGTCGCTTAAGCTGAATTCATGATGGTCAGATTGTCAGAAATCTTATTTATAAATGCTATCATAATGCTGTAGGGGAATCAATCTGACTTTGGAAAAGGAAAAGTTTGAAACCTGCAAAGCTGCCTAAGTTTGCCTCTCTCTCTGGCTCTCTGTTCTAATTTTGCATTTGAGTCACCTGTGGCACTTTTGAGGGCTATAAATAAAAGTAAATTCAGCCACTAACATAACTTTCCTCAGCCAGTATTTATTACTCACTAGCACTGCATTCAGCCTCTACTTGAGATCTAGCTTCCATTGAGCCTATGATGGAATCATACTGTTAATATATTAATTAATTAATATGATTTAATCATGCTATTAATATGATTATTTTACCCATGAAGAAACAGAAACATGAAGAGGTTAAGTAACTTGTCTAAGGGTCACATCAGTAGTAAGTTGCAGAGTCAGAATTCAAACTCAGGCAGCTCAACTCCTGAGTTCATGCTTTAACCATTATATCTGACGGCTACTCGTTTCAGCATACCTTATGACCAGATATAGATCTGGGTTTATCAGGGTAAAATCACACAACGGAACTCATTGCCTTGTTCTTAACCCTTGCTAATTTTATTTGAATACCTTATTTTTTTATTATTATTATTGACTTTCAGATATGCTGGTGGATTACTTTGTAATGAGAAAACAAATAAAAATTTGTCTATAGTCTGGACTCACTGAATCAGAATCTCTGATGGGTGGAGCTTGAGCATCTATGGGTCAGACAGCTTCTCTGGTAACTCTGAAGTGCATGCCACTTGTCCTTTAATATCAGAAGACAGAAAACTATGCTATTAATTTCAATATATGGTTGACTGAGACCAGGACTCTAGGAAGCCATGAAAAGTACTATGGGGAAGCAGGTGGGAGGCTTTAATTCTGACTGAGAAGCCTTCTAAAGAGATGACATATTAAAAGGTTTGTAGAAGAATACAAAGTATTAAAGACTGCTTACTCAATACCTCCCCTATGAGAAGGAAATTAAGTTCACCTGAATTCCCTCCTATTTCATGAGCCTGCAGATATTTAAAGACAGACTTTTTGACTTTTCCTAAGGCAAATATTTCTGTTTCCTGGAATACTTAAATATTAAGCTTGCCAAGGCCTCATACTGTAGTACCAGAGACTTAATATCAGTTGTTAACTTTCTAAAGTTATAACAAAACTGGCACTAAGAAAGGTACATAGTTGTTCCTCGTTCAATTATTCTAGCATCATCTCAATACACAGAGGCCTTAAATGGCTGCACATTTGTATACTGGCTTCTTTGTAGTTGCATTGCTTCTTTGTCTTTTCTCAACTCTGGAAGCATCTTTGTTTGGTGTAATTAAAGCCCCTCTATGAACCAACATGTGTATTAGAAAAGATACAAAATGTGTGGTTTCCTACTGATGTATCAAGTCTGGATTTAATATTTTTAATATTTGACACTGGCTGTTGGGGGTTGCTGGGGTAACTGCCTTTGCTCTCTTTGGACTGCAGAGACTAAAGTGAGACCCCGACAAAATGTAATATTCTTCCCATAATTCTTTTTCAGTGTATGTTGTCCTAGTGATCAGAGTGAGCTGGAATTGAGGAAGCTATTGTAATATCAGTGTGTATAAAATCTTTGGTAACTTTTCTCTCTGAATCAGGCTTAGAAGATTAAATTATTGCTGGACTCCCAGATGCAGTGGCTGGCACGTGGACTGCAAGGCTCCCCAGTGTTCTCTTAGCTGGACTCTGTTTTCTTTTGGTTTATTTTTGGGTCTTTGTGGGGTTTTAACTGCCAAGATGTAGAGCCTTATGACTGGTGATGCTTTCAGTCCTTTGTAGGCTTCTGGTGCATTCTATTTGTTATTGTCTCTATCATAGTTTCGTGTCCAGAATAGGTCACAGTAGACAGTGATGCTCACTTGTTCAGGACTCACAAAAAAGCCCTTGGTGTTATGAGGTTACATAAGAGAGCATAGTGGTCATAACAGGGTAAAATTTGCTAATTAACTATAGTTAATGTGACCATTTGTCCAATGTGAATTAATTGTGAAGTTAAACTGAAGACTATGTGAAAGATACAGAATTCTATGAAATTAATTACAATGAAAGTAGGGAACTGCTCCTATCACATGGGAAACTATCAAGAGAGGAGGACTTGACAGGACCATATCAATTAAAAGTAAAGTAAAGCACAAATGCATAAAAAGTGATTTGGAGACAGTAAAATTTACTGTCAAATTTTGCAAAGATTTATAATTATGAAGAAAGATTAAACAAAAATGAAGGCTGTTCTATAGCAATGCCATATAATTTTGTTGGTAAAATTACACCAAAAATAAATGAAAGAACCTTCTTTTTTGTTTATTCTAAAAGTGGCACAAAGTTGAAATTATCAAATAAATTTAGTTGCACATAATTAAAAAATCATTTTCCTGATGTTTAGTTTCATTTTTGCAGCATAAAATTCCAAATCAAACATTTATTTCACTGTTTACTATGAAATTTTTCCCAATTTGTATCCACCAGGGTCTTGGCAGGAAGCAGAAGGTGCAAACTGGTCACTGAGGAGAGTTTACTATTAACAAAAGTCTGAACAAGTTTTAGGGAGCAACCAGGGGACAATCTAGTGTGACACTAGATTGTCAACAATGGTGGGAAGCAATAACCTACCCTAGAATTAAGGAACCAAGGAGAGGGAGCAGTGACATGAACTCAAGGAGTGTGGAGAGTGACCTTTGAGAGAGAGAGGGGCACAGCCAACTCACAGCCATTACACCGAGAGGAAGCCAGGACATTCCTGCACTGACTTCCCTCTCTCCTACCAGTGGTCAAACTCAACTGGAAGCCAGAGTGCAAGTAGATCTGTTTCCATGGGCACAGAACAGGAGGGAAAAGGCAGGGAGTAGAACCAGAAGGGCAAATGGCAAATTCCAGGACATCATCTGTAATAGATTAAATGACTAATTTTTTACCAAGACCATTTATCCTCAGAAAAAAGTGTCTCCCTGATTCAAGGAATGTGTTGGCCAGGTTAAAAGAATGGGACTTGTCATACTTGATTTAGTACACAGTTTAATGTAAGGTTAAACCAACTTTTGCAGTCACACTATGTACCAACTATTGACACGGTAATATCCTTCAGAATTCCCCATTCATACTGCTGCTTCATGTGTTCTCCATATTTGGGAAGTTGATTTTTTGAGGCTATGTATAAAATTTGTTGTATATGCCACATTGAGGTTTGTGATATCCAATTTGGATAATTGTTTCAGTCTCTTGGGATCTTTCTGGAACTTCACATTTTATTATCTATCTTATCATCTGCTCCTCCAAGCTTTTTGTCATGTATAAATATCAGCCGGTAGCCAGGCTCGGTGGCTCAGCCTGTAATCCCGCGATTTGGGAGGCTGAGGTGAGTGGATTGCCTAAGTCCACGGGTTTGAGACCTGCCTGGGCAATTTGGCGAGACCTCATCTCTACAATAAATCAAAAAAATTAGCCGGGCGTGGTAGCATGTGCCTGTAGTTCCAGCTACTTGGAAGGCTGAGGCGGAAGGATCGCCGGAGCCCAGCAGGTCGAGACTGCAGTGGCCGAGAGTGTGCCACTGCACTCCAGTCTGGGCGACAGAGTGAGACTTCAACTCAAAAAAAATAAAAATAAAAATAAATAAATAAATAAATATCAGCTGGTGATGATCATCCAATCATTGATAGTAGTGCTACATTGAGCATAGCTGTGGGTAGATCCCTGCAGCATATTACTATAGGATGAATTATCCCCAGGATAGCAATAATTTATAGTATATTGGCTGGGTTAGATTAGCCTGTGCTGAAGTAACAATTTAACCCTTTGAATCTCACTGACTTTCCACATCAAAGTTTATTTTTCAGTCATGCTGCATTCTTAGCCCCAGTGTGCTTTTGCTCACCGGTCACTGGATGAATCTTGTCATATGTCCCTAACCATGCCATAAGGGAGTTCAAATGTAGGGGGATACATGACTATTTGGGGAACATTAAACTTCAGTATCATTTACATGCAGCCTTTTGATCAATTTTGAATTTGCCTGACATTACTCTCATCTATATTTCTCCATCTTTTAATGACTGGTGTCATTTATTGAATGCCTTTTTTTTGAATCAAAAACCATATATCTCTAATGTAATTTTCAAGACCATCCAATGAAATGGGTATTATCATTTTCCTTTCATAGATGGCAAAATGAAAACTTAGCAGTTGACTATCTTGTTCGGTCAACAAGTGATAGAGGAAAGGTTTGAACCAATCAATTCCAAACACACATATTGCTTCTTATTGCCTATATATCTAATCTCTTATCCAATAATGGAATAAAAGAAAGGGTAAACTTGAGGTCAGATTGAAAATAGGACAAATTGATTTTCCATCCTGCCCAGCAATTCTTTTCTTGTGCTCTCTGACCTGTTCTACTTTTTCTCACTTACATTTATGTAGCCAAAGCTCTCATTATCTCTCTCCATTATCAATTCCTCCCTCAAAAAGCATCTGCAAAGTCACTCACATTAAAGTGAAAAATAGCTAAATAGCTTCTGTTTTTCCATTTTTAAGAGTTACTTATTTTTAGATCTTAGCTAATACTAACCCTGAATTTTACTCCACATCTTTAAAATAAAAAAATTTTTTTTAAAGAGTTATTCATTACAGATAGATTATCTTACAACTTAAAAAAAATACATCTCTAGTTGTGGGATAGGAAACATCTTTCAAGAAGCTTATTTAAATAAAAACATATTATTGTTATCCCTAAATTTGTAGCATGGAGCTGCTAACAGTGTGATCTGAGGAGGCAGCATAGTTTAATAGAAAGAATAGACTTTGGAATCAGCAAATGAGTTAAATCCTTGTTCTACTTCTAGTATCTATGTAACTTTGTACAATTTATTTGAATTTCTGTGACCTTAATTTTTTCATCTGTAAAATGAATTAGTGCTTACCTTATATATACTTTTTGTGAAGATTAAAGAAGTATGGCACAGAGTAGGTGCCCAAAAATATCTGTTAAGTGAATAACTTGATGTCCAGAATGTGTCCAGCGGAGCCTGCATATAAAGGAGGCAATAAATAATTGTGAAATTGGGCCTACTGCAAGGAGAAGGTATTTTAGAATAGAAAGAAATAGGGAAATTAACAAGTTTTTGTTTCAATCCAAATGAATTTTTTTTTATTATAGGTTTATGTGCTAATAGAGTAGAAGATGATTTATTCTGAAACCTATCCACTAAAAATACATGTTCTCCTGCATAACGAACATTTGTATACTTAACCCTGAATTGTACCCCATATCTTTAAAATAAAATGCAGATGTTTTACATTCATTTTGCGTGTATCTTAAATAAAATTGAAAATAATAAAAAATACATGTTCTATATCTTATGATTGTAATAACTGAGGACAGTATGCTGTGATAAGATGGTATGCATGAGATGGCAGTGCGACCACCAGGGTGTGAAGGACTCTCCAATAAAATCACTGGCCCACCTGAGAAACATGACCAGGTAGCATGAAAAATAATAAGGCATTGAAGTTGCGCTGTAGCAGTCTCACTGGTAAACAACATGAATTGTGATGACTTTGGTCATTTTTATGTTGTTAAACTAATGGCTCTTTTAAAATTTAAACTGTTCCACTACTTGCTATGAATTCCATTTAGAAAATTATAAATAACAAAGAAAAAGCAAGGGGATACAGTCAAGAGATTTTTGAGAACATGATAGTGCCTTTGTTTCAATCATTGTATTTTTCAGAATAAAGATATTTTAAATCAGGAAATTCTTACATGTAGTAAGGGAAGTTTCTTGACATAAATAAAGAAGGAAATATAATAAAATAATATGTATCTCTGACTCAGATTTGTTAATTAGTCATAAACTGCTTATTGGGAATCATAATTCATGCATATAAATGGTAAATATATGTGGAAGAGTAGATTCTATGGGGAAAGAAAATATACATTTCTTTTCTTTCACATTTCTTGGAGCATTATATGCAATTTTTTTCTGGGTCAGCTTAAGAAATCTTATCAATTGGAAATGAAAAATGCAATTTCTCGGGCTAAAGGGGCAATTTCAGTATCTCAAGAGGTTTTGGTTGTGGTATAACATCTAGAGAGAAATAGAAGAAAAATGTATAATTTGAAAATTATATGTATTTCAAGTTACTGATTCCCTAAGGACTCCAGGACACAAGGTTTCAGGACACAGCTCCCGGGGACGTGAGAATATTTGGGGGACATTTTAGGTATTCATTCAAAGCAGCCCAATAGTCCTTGTTCTTATTCCTCTTGTGATTACCTCTGCTTGACTCAAGATGAAGATCGGTCTGAATCACATAATAGCATGCTGCTTTTTATTCTTGGCACCCCAGGTGGCTGATGGCATTTCCCCTTTTCATTCCCCAAGGAGTTTCGGAGCAGAGATAAAACCCCATGATAATTCATATTCACGCTCTGTTGATCCTCTCTCCCCTTGTGATGCTCTGACCAAACTCTCAACCTGTTTCTAAGCTGACCTCATTACTTATGACTTCTTTCAAAAAGGAAAGGGCAAACTTGACTTTTACCTTTGTTACTTTTATCTGATTATAAGAAACAAATGCTAATTATAGAACATCTGTAACAATGTAAAAAAACAACAAATTCATAAAAAAACCTTATTATACTTGGTTTTCTATTTTCTTATGATATTTTCTCTACATGTCAGATTTTCTTACTCAACCTCAGTACCACTGACATCTTGAGTAGAATAAAACTTTGTTGTTGGAGGAGGTACTATAAGTTCTAGGATGTTTATAGCATCCCTGGTTACTACTCACTAGTATCCCTTAGACATTGCCAAGTATTTCTTGGGGGGCAAAAATGCCCCCAGTTGAAAACTAATACTAAATATTATAACAAAATTGGAGTTTTACTAACTGTACAATTTTATATTAAGCTTTTTGAGCTACTATTATATAAATTTCCCATATTATGAAAAAGTCTTAAAATGATGGATTTTACTGGCTTTATTTCATTGTATAGATAGAATATAATTAACTTAACCATTTTCCTTACTGTTGACCAGTAATGTTGTTTTATACTTTTCTTTTTTGATAAATAAAAGTTTAAAGAATATTCTTATACACAAATATTTGACCTCATCACTGATTAGTAAATTTCTTGTCTTTCAAAATCCATAAAATTATTTTAAAAGCAGCAAAGTAACTTTGAACTAATAAATAATTGTTCAGAACTGTGGGGGGTGTTAGTGGAGTGGTAGATGTCTTTTACCCCAAACAAGGTGGTGGCTAAAAGTTTCTAAATCTGCTCTTAACCTCTTTTGAGGAAAGTTTCAAAAGGCTGAGAATCCAGTGAAAGCTAAGGACATTTATAAGTGAAAATATGCACTGTTAGATACACACACACTTTTATGTACAATTTAGGGGGGAGGGTGTCTGTGGATCTGAGATGACTAGACATAGACCTTAAGGGATGCTGTTATAAAGACCCCTGGTTCCTACTGCAACTTTTACAAAGGGGTAGGTATGACGTATATGTAACTCCACCAGGGACCTGAGGAAACTCAGGTTGAGACACTCAGTTCTGTGACAGAACCAGAATCCTGGTACCCAGGGAGTCTTCATACATTTATAACCTTTCATAATGAACCACATTATGGGGAAGCTTTGGAGGCAGAGAAGTGAGATGCTTTTTTTGACCCATAGACCTGTGGTAGTATTGGATGAGTGCGGTCTGGTTTTTTCTGAGTTGACCTGATTCACCTATGAATTCCCTTTCTAATGCCTCCAGCAATATCCAGTGAAGGATCTAAGCACTAGGCTTCAGAAAGCACTTATCTGCATCTGTTCTTTCCCATTGGGCTGAGTATAATTTACTCCTAGTGTAGATGGAAATATAGCTATTTATTTTATTATTATTATTATTAAAGATGTGGGGCACAATTCAGGGTTAGGTATACAAACGTTGATTATGCAGGTACCCTTGTTGATGAGGTATGCCCCTCCCCTAGCAGTTTCCCTCAACTGCCAATCCCACCCCCCCACCGACAGTTTTCCACCACTGCCAATCACTTTCTGATAGTATTATAATTGTTTAAGTTCCGCTTAAGAGTGAGAACACATGGTACTCTGTTCTTTGTTTCTGTGATAGATCACTGAGTATGATCGACTCCAAATACATCCAAGTTGCTGTGAGGCCCATATGTTTGTTCTTCTTTATGGCTGCATAATATTTCATTGTGTATGTGGAGCACATTTTTGTTATCCAGTCCAGCTTCGATGGGCAACATGGTTGGTTCCACGTTTTTGTTATTGTGAATGGAGCTACAACAAACATACGTGTGCAGGTATCTTTTTTGTAGAATGATTTGAGTTCCTCCAGGTATAGTCCCCATAGGGGAATTTCTGGGTCATTTGGAAGGTCTATTTCTAGTTCTTTCAGAAATTGCCACACTGTCTTCCAAAGGGGTTGCACTAGTTTGCATTCCCAGCGGCAGTGTAGAACCATTCCTTTTTCTCTGCATCCTCATCAGCATCTCTTATTAGTTTTATTAATGATGGCCATATTTACTGGGGTTAGGTGGTATCTCAATGTGATTTTGATTTGCATTTCTCTGATGATGAGTGAGGCTGAGCACTTTTCATGTGTCTGTTGGCTGCCTGTATCTCTTCTTTTGAGAAGTGTCTATGCATGTCTTTTACCCACTTTTGAATGAGGCTGTTTGTTTTTTTTCCTTTCAATGTGTTTGAGTTCCTTGTAGATCCTAGATGTTAGACCTTTCTCAGATATACAGTTGGGCAAATAATTTTTTTCCCATTCTGTGGGCTGTCTCCCTGGTCTCTTGATGGTTTCTTTTGCTTTGCAGAAGCTCGTTAATTTGATAAGGTCCCACTTGTCTATTTTATTTCTTAAGGTCTTGGCCTTTAGGGTTCTGAATAGGAATTGGTTCCCACTTCCAATTTCCATAAGGGTGTCTCCCACGGAAAGGGGCGACACTGGTCTTGCATCTGTATGCTTTTTGATATTATTGCTTAATTTATAGAAAAATTATGAACTA
>CAUYQG010216585.1:0-16475 GCA_963574415.1 Tarsius wallacei | reverse complement strand
GAGAGTAGCGCAGGCTCCGGACCAGACAGGAGGGGAGGGGGGCGGGGGGCGGGGCCATAAGGGGGCGGGGCTGGGGGGTCCCGGCCCCTTCAGACTTTCTCAAGCACTCGTGAGAGAACCGGAGCAGACCTGGGCTCCTTGTCCAAAAGCCAGCGGCGTGTGTCCTGCCCTCCCTCCGCTGGCCAACCTCCAAGCCTGAAAACAGTAACTTTGCTTTAAATAATAGCTACTATGTGCCAGGTATTGTAAGCGCTCACCTGTTTAATTTCCACAACAGTCTTGTGTGGTAGGTACTGTTGATACTATTCTCATTCTACAGGTGAGGAAACTGAGGCACAGAGAGTTAGGTATCTTGCATAAGGTCATCCAAGGAATAAATGGTAGACCTGGGATTTGAATCCTAAGGCACAAAATGTGAGCAAGTTCCAACTCCAGCCCTCTAATAATAAAAATACTATACTTCATTTATTTTGAAACGTATTTTTTTGTTTCACGTTTCTGAATCGGTATGTGATTTCAGTTCCAGTTCCAGTTAATGATGTGTCATAGTTTAATTGGCAACAATTAAAGTGTATACATGTCTCAGGTTCAATGAAACATAATACCAAAGGTATACACAGACAAAGCACATGATGTATCAACTCGTTTCATCCTCACAACAGCTGTCAGGTGTCATTGAGAGGCACAGAGATAGAGTAACCCTGCCCAAGCTCACATGGCTACTAAATGGTGGAGCCTTGATTTGAACCCAGGCCCATCTGCTCCCTGTTTCTTATAGTCTTCTCGGGAATAAATAGTCCTGGAAGGCCATCTCTGAGGCCTGCTGTTCATATTAACCGGATTGTGCCAATTTGAAGGGATGAGGGAGAAAGTGCTGGAGACAGATGTCATGAGCAGGCCACCCCCAGGGCAACGCTGCACACAGGAAGAGGCTGTACAGATGGCTCTGACGGTTACTAACATTGAGAAGCACTGGATAAGCCATGGAGGCCTGCATCATCTCAGTCAATCCTCCTAGCCTCTTGGGGAAAGGAGTCAGTTTTATTATGCCCATATTGCAGAAGAAACTGAGGCTCAGAGGCCATGGGAATGGCTGGAGGTCATACACTTGCCCAAGGATGTCACCCAGCCTGCAAGTTGCTGTCATGGGCCTGTCAGACCCGGAACTATGCGCTCTGTCCACCGCCCTGGCCACTTTCTGTAACAAGATTGAGGTGAAGGCATTTGGTGTCAGTACTGCTGTGGAGTCCTGGACGCCTGCTGCAAGTGGCAGATCTGAGTGTGTGGAGGCTTCTGGGAACAGTCACACAGTAACAAAACCACAAAGGCTGGTCCTTTCCCCCCAAAGTCTTCAGGCAAGTTGGAAAGTCCAGCAGACCCAATCTTGAAGAACATGAGTACCCCAATCAGGAAGAGAATCACCAAGACTAGAGGAAGGCTGGACCACAGATCCTCAGCTTCTCTGAGTGGTCTCCGGGTTTCATCTTGATGGTGCTGATGGTCACAAATTCTCAGAATCAGCGCTGACTGCCAAAAGTTTGAAATGTAGAACTTTGTCAGTTCTTCTGGCCTGTTTGCTTGTCTTTTGCCCCTTATACAATAAGTCTGCCGATTGTCAAAGGGCCAAAAAGTTGATACCCGTTTTCCCTCTCCTGGACATTAATTAAATGCTTTCTGAAGGCAACAGATCAGAAAAGTACTGAGCTCGTATGACTTACCCAGCACTATACTAAACGACAGTGTCAAGATAAACAAGAAAAATGAAAGCCAGCATGGCCTGGATGTAATTTAGGTGAGGTGTGTAATTCAGGTGCGGGTGGGGACAGTTAGGGCGCACCAACAGAGAATGACTGGAACACAATGCCAGGGGGTATAAAACCTGTGGATGTCAGTGTTGGACAGACGCTGAGGGTCTGTGGGGTCCCCAGTAGCTTCCTGAGGAGTTGGCTGGCAACATAAGGACATGGAGTCTCATCTGGAAAGAAAGGGCATTGGGCAGAGAACCAGTGCATCTGGGAATGGGCCCCAGCTTGGTCGGGTCACTTAGGGCTTTCTCCTCTCCTTTTGGAGCCGCTCTGGAATCTCCAGCTCTTTCAGGTAAACGAGAGGGAGGTCTATGAGCATTCCTGAAAGCTAAACAAACAAACAAAAAAAAACCAAGGAATCAAGATACTTAAATAAAGGGACCTTTATTAGGGTTTAATTTTCTCTTAATCTCCATGTTTTTAGAAGCTGCCTCCTCTGTCTAGGTATAAATTAGATTGAAAGCTTGTTTTTCTTTTTACTCTGAAATGATTTAAAAATATACGATAGAATTGCAGAAATGGTTCCGAGAACACCTGTGTACTCTTAATCCAGATTCCCCAACTGGTGACATCTTGTCATGTCTGCTTTGTCACTGCCTCTCCCTCTAGATATGCAAAATCATCTGAGAGTTAGTGGCAGACCTTTACCTCTAAATACCTGTTTGTCTTTCCTAAGGACTAAGACGTTCTCTTAACTAATCACAGTACTATTATCAAATTCAGGAATTTGTTTTCTTTCTTTCGTTTTTTTAAATATATGTAGGTCTCGCTATATTGCTATGTTGCCTAGGCTGGTCTTGAGCTCCTAGGGCTCAAGCAATACTCCCGCCTCTGCCTCCTAAAGTGCTGGGATTAAAGGCATGAGTCACCACACCAGGCCAATTTAAAAAAAAACTTTTGTGTGTGTGTGTTGGAGTCCGACTCTGTCACCCAGGCTGGAGTGCAGTGGTACACTCACGGCCATCCCAGCATGGACCTGCTAGACTCCGGCAATCCTTCCATCTCAGCCTTCCAAGTAGCTGGAACTATAGGCACACACTACTATGCCTGGTTAATTTTTTTTTTTTTAATTGTAAAGACGAGGTCTCGCCAAGTTGCCTGGGCTGGTCTCGAACCCGCGGGCTTAGGCAATTCACTCGCCCCAGCCTCCTAAAGTGCTGGGATTACAGGCTGAGCCACCGAGCCTGGCCAAAAAAAAAATTTTTTTTAAATTAAAAAGCATTTTGTTTTTTGAGTTAGAGTCTCACTCTGTGCCCAGGCTGGAGTGCAGTGGCACGCTCATGGTCACTGCAGCCTCAACCTGCTGTGCTCAGACGATCCATCCACCTCAACCTTCCAAGTAGGTGGAACCACAGATATGCACCACCATGCCCAGCTAGTTTATTTGATTTACGTAGAGACAAGGTCTCGCCAAGTTGCCCAGGCTGGTTTCAAACCCATGGGCTCAGGCAGTCCTCTTGCCTCCACCTCCCAAAGTGCTGGGATTACAGGTGTGAGCCACCACACCTGGCTAGAGCCTATGCTCTTAATCGCTGTTCATCAGTCACCTTCTCTAGAACCCTGGAGGTCAAGTTAACCTCTGTTCTTTACAGAAAATAACCATAATGTTGTAACATTTACTATTGGTCAGGCTCGGTGGCTCAGCCTATAACCCCAGCACTATGGGAGGCCAAGGCAAGTGGATTGCCTGAGCCCGCGAGTTCAAGACCTCCATCTCTACAATAAATAAAAAACTAGCTGGGCGTGGTAGCACACGCCTGTAGTTCTGGCTTCTTGGAAGGCTGAGGTGGAAGGATTGCCAGAGCCCAGCAGGTCAAGGCTGCAGTGGCTGGGCGTGTGCCACTGCACTCCAGTATGGGCGACAGAGTGAGACTCCAACTCAAAAAAAAAAAAAAAAAAGAGAAAGCATTTACTATTTACCAGACTCTGTTCTAAGCACTCTCCATCTATGGATTCATTTAATCCACACAACAAGCCAATGAAATAGGTACTGTATTTAATCCCATTTTACAAAGAACCTTCTAGAGGTTCAACTTACCCAAGATCACCAGATAGTGAGGGCAGCGTCAGAATTTCATATCCAGGCTCTCTGGCTCTGGACCCCTCACTTTCCTTTTCTTCTTCTTCCTGGGCCTCAGGTGTGAAGTGTTAATCCACCTCCCTGGTTTGTGGCCCACTGTCCTCCTCAGCCTGGGCAAAGTCTCTGTCTTTTTTTTTTTGAGTTGGAGTCTCCATTGCCCAGGCTGAAGAGCAGGAGCACGCTCACAGCCACCGCAGCCTCGACCTGCTGGGCTCCGGCAATCCTTCCGTCTCAGCCTTCCAAGTAGCTGGAACTACAGGCATGTGCCACCATGCCTGGTTAATTTTTGATTTATTGTAGAGATGAGGTCTCGCCAAGTTGCCCAGGCAGGTCTCGAACCCGCGGGCTCAGGCAATCCACTCACCTCTGCCTCCCAAAGCGCGGGATTACATGCTGAGCCACTGAGCCCGGCTCTCTCTTCTTTTATTTCCTTATTCTCTCCAGTTACTCCCAACCCAGTTCCCTTTCCACTCCCCTTCCTAGGCCCTCACTAGGCTGTTTATCTGTTTCTACTGCTGTAGGTATCTGTGTAAACACATGCACTGTTGTTCTGTGAGTACACTCAGCAACAATCAGCCATTTATTCAGCATCTGCCAGTGCTGGGTGTCACAGAGAACAGGGACAACAAACCACTTCCCATTGCCAGATTTTGTACAACCTGTGAACTTGAAGCGGTTTTTACATTTTTATTTATTTATTTATTTATTAGTTGGAGTCTCGCTCTGTCGCCCAGGCTGGAGTGCAGTGGCATGCCCACGGCCACCGCAGCCTCGACCTGCTGGGTTCAAGTGATCCTTCCACCTCAGCCTTCCAAGTAGCTGGAACTACAGGCACACGCTGCCATGCCTGGCTAATTTTTGACTTATTGTAGAGATGGAGTCTCGCAAAGTTGCCCGGGCTGGTCTCAAACCCATGGGCTCAGGCAATCCTCTCTCCTCAGCCTCTCAAAGTGCTGGGATTATAGGCGTGAGCCACCATGTCCAGCCTAGTTTTTTTTTTTTTTTTTTTTTTGAGTTGGAGTCTCACTCTGTGGCCCAGACTGGAGTGCAGTGGCTGCTCCTGGCCACCGCAGCCTCGACCTGCTGGGCTCTGGCGATCCTTCCGCCTCAGCCTTCCAAGTAGCTGGAATTACAGGCATGCGCTACCACACCCGGCTAATTTTTGATTTATTGTAGAGATGAGGTCTCACCAAGTTGCCCAGGCGGGTCTCGAACCCGCGGGCTCAGGCAATCCATCACCTCAGCCTCCCAAGGCACGGGATTACAGGCTGAGCCACCAAGCCCGGCTCAGCCTAGTTTTTAAATGGCTGAAAAAAAGTCAAAGAAGCCTGCTTTTTCGACACATGTAAATTACATGCAATTCAAATTTCAGTGTCCATGAATACGTTTCTCTGGTGCACGGCCTCGCCTACTCACCTGTCTCAGGCTCCTTCCACGGGACATTAGCAGAATTGAATAGTTCGAGAGACGTTGGGTGGCACAAAGTAGAAAATATTTACTCTCCGGCCCTTTACAGAAAAACAGTAATTGCTGATTCCTGCCCTACAGGTTGGGGATGCATTTGGGAACATATGTTTGTTTGTTTTGGGTTTGGAGTCTCTCTCTGTTGCTCAGGCTGGAATGCACTGACACAATCAGCTTGCCGCAGCCTCGACCTCCTGGGCACAGGTGATCCTTCTGCCTCAGCCTCCTGAGTAGCTGGGACTGCAAGCACGCACCACCACGCCTGGATAATTCTTTGATCTTTTTTGTAGAGCTGAGGTTTTGCCATGTTGCCTAGGTTGATCACGAACTCTGGAACTCAAGCAATCCTCCCACCTCAGCTTCCCAAAGTGCTGTGATTACAGATGTGAGCCACCATGCCTGGCCAGGAATATTTATTTTTATTATACATTTTGTGTGCATGTGTGAGTCGGAGTCTCACTCTGTTGCCCAGGCTGCAGTGCAGTGGCATGCTGTCAGCCACTGCAGCCTCCACTTGCTGGGTTCAGGTCATCCTTCCACCTCAGCCTTCCAAGTAGCTGGAACTACAGGTGCACACCACCATGCCCAGCTAATTTTTTGATTTATTTGTAGAGATGAGGTCTCGCCAAGTTGCCCAGTCTGGTCTCAAACCTGTGGGCTCAGGCAATCCTCTCGCCTCTGCCTCTTAAAGCGCTGGGATTACAGGCGTGAGCCACTGTGCCCAGCTATGTTTTAAATTTATATAAATAGTATGATGTTTAACTGGAATGGAGGGCATGCAATTCATCATTCAATCTGAGATTTGTGGGAGTGAGAGGATGTTAATTACTGAAACAACTTGGGGGTAAATGATCTGACCCTGGACGGCGAGAGTGTGTGCTTACCTTTCCTTAACCCTCCTTCCTCACAAGATCACTGGCTTTGCTTGTTGTATTTTTAGGATTTGTCCATGTCGTAGCTCTAGGACAGGGCTCAGCAAACTGTGTCCCAAGGGCCACATCCAAGGGCCACATCCAGGCCACAGCAATTTTGATAGGGCTTACAAGCTAACATTTTTAAATGGGGAGGAAATCAAAAGGAGAATAATATTTCATGACATATGAAAAGTATCAGCCTGGGCAACTTGGCAAGATCTTGACTCTACAATAAATCAACAAAATTGACCAGGTGTGGTGGTGCATGCCTGTGGTTCCATCTCCTTGGAAGGCTGAGGTGGAAGAATCACCTGAGCCCAGCAGGTCAAGGCTACGGTGGCTGTGAGCATGCCACTGCACTCCAGCCTGGGTGACAGAGTGAGGCTCTGACTCAAAAAAAAAAAATAAAAAAAAAAATAATAATAATAACAACTCACCATCCCCTGCTGTAAATCATTGCCTCTAACTGCCACAGATTGTTCTAGAGTATGACTCTCCCATGCTGGTTCCCCTGGTGACGGTCCCTGTGCTTGATGACTCTAGGCACTGGGATACAGCAAACAAGCAGAGAAAATGTCCCTCCCTCTAGGAGCTCGCAATGGCCGGTGCTGTATTTAGAGCCCTTCTTCAACAAAGACACCATTCCTGGCACTTGATGTCAGTAGGTGTTTGAATCCTCACAGTTCTATGATAACATCATCTCCATTTTTCAGACAAGGACACCAGCTCAGCACTGCCAGGGTGGGGTTCAGGTTCCACCCCAGACTGGCAACGGCGCCCAGGCTCTGAGCAACTTGCCCGCCTGCCTCACATGGGACTTGGCCAACCAGCCACCTCTCTCATTTCCACCTTCCTAATTTTTGCCATTCTGATGAGTGTAAACTGCTGTCTCATAATGTCATTTTAATTTGCAGTTCTTTGATATCTACTTCATTTGCATATTTCTAGAATCTGAGCTCTTTTTTTTTTTTGAGTTGGAGTCTCACTCTGTCACCCAGGCTGGAGTGCAGTGGCATGCTCACGGCCACTGCAGCCTCGACCTGCTGGGCTCTGGCGATCCTTCCACCTCAGCCTTCCAAGCAGCTGGAACTACAGGCGTGAGCCACCATGCCCGACTAATTTTTTGATTTATTGTAGAGGTGAGGTCTTGCCAAGTTGCCCAAGCTGGTCTCGAACCTGTGGGTTCAGGCAATCCTCTCACCCGGCCTCCCAAAGTGCTGGATTATATGTGTGAGTCACCGTGCCCAGCCCATTTCTACAATATATAAAAAAAAAATTAGCTGAGTGTGGGGGTAAACGCCTGTAATTCCAACTACTTGGAAGGCTGAGGCGGAAGGACTGCCTGAGCCCAGCAGGTTGAGGCCACAACAGCCGTGAGCATGCCACTGCACTCCAGCCTGGGCGACAGAGTGAGACTCCAACTAAAAAAAAATAGTATATAATCAGGTATTAAAAAATTGAACAAATTTATGATGTCCGCCGGGCTCGGTGGCTCAGCCTATAATCCCAGCACTTTGGGAGCTTGAGACGAGTGGATTGCCTGAGCCCATAGGTTCAAGACCAGCCCGGGCAACTTGACAAGACCTTGTCTCTACAATAAAATAAAAAACTAGCTGGGCGTGGTAGTGTGCGCCTGTAGTTCCAGCTACTTGGAAGGCTGAAGTGAAAGGATCTCTGGAGCCCAGCAGGTCGACGCTGGAGTGGCCATGAGCAGCATGCCACTGCACTCCAGCCTGGGTGACACAGTGGGACTCCAACTCAAAAAAAAAAAATTTATAATGTCGTGTTAGCACTTTTTTGGCATTAAATGGCAGCAGGTTTGTTCACTACCTGAATTCAACAGTAGTGACAGATGTAAAAACATCTGGAGAACTCTGTAACAATGAGTCACAATGGTGCTGTGGCTTGTGGACTACATTTGTAATGGAAGCAAACGCTAAATTTCAGTTAGAAGTTAGTGGAAATAAAGATGTAATTTTCCCCCCATCCAAGTTCAAAACCCCATGGATTCTATGGATGTACGCTTGAGGGTGGATCTTAGGTGAGAACTCGTGAATTAGTTGCTCCAGGTCAAGTGCTCAGAACCCGGTCTGACTCAGAGGAGGCATCCTATAAACGGAAGTTCTTAGCAGCAGAAAGATGGGCTCCCCTCCTTCAAGGCCACGGACGGTCAGAGATTTGCATTCTGTTCCAGGACAGAGAACTTCCTTCCTAGAATGGATTACATCAATCTTTTGGGGTTTTTTTGAGTCTGAGTCTCACTCTGTCTCCTCGACTGTAGTGCGGCGGCATGATCTTGACTCATTACAACCCCAACCTCCTGGGCTCAGGCAATCCTCCTGCCTCAGCCTCCCAAGTAGCTGGAAGTATAGGTGCATACCACCTGATTTTGATTTTTTGGTAGAGGTGAGATCTTGCCATGTTACATAGACTAATCTGAACTCTTGGGCTCAAGCAATAATCCTCCTGCCTCCATCTCCCAAAATGCTGGGACAACTGGCATGTACCTGGCTCATTTTTAAATTTTTAAATTTTTTTGTAGAGATGAGGTCTCATTATGTTGGCTAGGCTGGTCTAAATCGTCCTTTCAATAGAGCAAAGAAGACGGTCGTGGGTTTTTTTTTTTTTTTTTGAGTCGGAGTCTCACTCTGTTGCCCAGGCTAGAGTGAGTACAGTGGCACACTCATGGCCACCGCAGCTTCGACCTGCTGGGTTCAGGCGATCCTTCCACCTCAGCCTTCCAAGTAGCTGGAACTACAGGCATGGGGGGAAAATTGCATCTTTATTTCCACTAACTTCTAACTGAAACTTAGCATTTGCTTCCATTACAAATGTAGCCCGCAAGCCACAGCACCATTGTGATTCATTTTTTTATTCATTGTAGAGATGAGGTCTCGCCAAGTTGCCCAGGGTGGTGTTGAACCTGTGGGCTCAGGCAGTCCACTTGTCTCAGCCTCCCATAGTACTGGGATTGCAGGTGTGAGCCACCGGGCTCGACTGACGGTTGTGTCTTAATATCGATGAATTGACCCTCTATTTCCTGCTTTCCAGACAATTAATCGTCTGGTTGCTTTTTTGTGTGTTTCGTAACTGACCAATTAGGTTGCACTTCAGCAAGTCCGCCAATTGTTTAGTTAAATGTTGGTTTCCTCCTCATAAAGTGGTAAATAATGGTGCCAAATCTCAAGGAGATGGACAAATTTTAAAGGTCCATGGAGCTTGGCAGTTGGAGTTAATGTTTTTTATTTATCTTTGACCTCTAAGTATCAAAGGAGAGGCGTGCGCGGTTCATGCTTTCTGCTTTTGAAAAACCGGCTCAGTGGGTGTAAGAGCCCTTCGTTTAGAAAGGATTTCACGATTTCTCATCTGCAAGAGAAGGAGTGTGTCAATAAATAAAACCGTGCTGAAAACGGGAGAGAGGGCTGTGACTTGAGCCCATGCTCAGGACTTCCTACCTACTGAGTAAAAGCAATTTTGAAAACGTGATTTTCCTAGATGGAGAAATGAAATTTGAGCTCAGGTGAAAAGACCCAGTGAAGCTGCTTTCTCGAGATTATTCAAGACAGGCGTCCCTATGGTGTGTGAGTGTGTAGGTGTGTGTTTCTCAGAGTGTAAATGGGGACATATGTGTAAGGATTTGTACAGGGGTGTGTGTTTGTGTGTGTGTGTGTGTGTAGGTTTGTTTAAGGGCATGTGGAGCATGTCTGTGGCTATGTTTGTAGGAGTGTGTGTGTGCGTAGGAGGAATAGGGTTTAGGTTGTCAAAACAGGGAGGAAAACCTGCTTTTCAATTCCTGTTTCTTCTTCTCTTTTTAAGGTTTAATCAGCAGCTCGGGGTGGTGCTCGAAGATTCTCTTGAGTGAACTGTATGCCAAGAGTGTTTGCCCTGGCCTTCGCATGTCTGTGTGAGGCCCTGTGAAGTGGGCAGGGCATTGGGCCTCCTCCAGAGTGCCCGGGAGGTCCTGTAAAGGTTTAACCAGCTGTGTGTTCTGCAGTTTGCTTCTGTTTGGAGTGACAAAAGCCTTCCATCTGTGTGTGTACAGGCCCTGGTGATGACCAGCTCCCATGTACCGCACTAGGTCCCAAGTTCCAACTCAGTGTCTTCTCAGGTAGTGCATGACAAATCTCGAGCAACCTGGGATGGAAGGAAAAGTTGATCAATGAGGAATGGATTAAAAAGAGAAGCAGGCTGGGTGCCGTGGCTCTCGCCTGTAATCCCAGCACTTTGGGAGGCTGAGGTGAGAGGATACCTTGAGCCCAGAAGTTTGAGACCAAGCTGGGCAACATAATGAGACCTCATCTCTTCAAAAAAGAATAAACTAGGTGGCGTGGTGGTGTGTGCCTGTAGTCCCAGTTACTTGGGAAGCTGAGGTAGAAGGGTTGCCTGAGCCCAGGAGGTCGAGGCTGCTGTGAGCTGTGATCATGCTGCTGCACTCCAACCTGGGCGATAAAGTGAAATTCGACTCAAAAAAAAAAAAAAAAAGGTAATTAAGGGAACTAAATTAAAATGAGCTCATTGGGGTGGGTGGTCTTAAGCCAAGATGACTGATATCTTTATAAGGAGATGAGGACACAGACACATGGAGGGGAGACCATGTGAGAACATAAAAAGAAGACAGCCACTTTGAACCAAGGAGCAAGGCCTCAGAAGAAACCAGCCCTGCCCACTCTTTTTTCAAGTTTGGAGTCGGAGTCTCACTCTGTTGCCCAGGCTGGAGTGCAGTGGCACGCTCACGGCCATTGCAGCCTCTACCTGCCAGGCTCAGGCAATCCTTCTGCCTCAGCCTTCCAAGTAGCTGGAGCTACAGGTGTGTGCCAACACTCCTGGCTAATTTTTTTATTTATTGGAGAAATTAGATCTCGTCATGTTGCCCAATCTGGTCTCGAACCCCTGGGCTCAGGCAATCCTCTCACCTCCGCTTCCTAAAGTACTAGGATTGTAGGCATGAGCCACTGTACCAAGCTTCCTGTTTTTTTAAAAATTGAGTCAGTGTCTTCCTCTGTTGCCCAGGCTGCTGGAGTGCAGTGGCACAGTCATGGCTCACTCCAGCCTTTTTTTTTTTTTTTTTGCAGCCTCCAACTCCTGGGCTCAGGTCATCCTTCTGCCTCAGCTTTCTGAGTAGTTACAGGCATGTGCCACCATGACTGGCTATTTTTATTTTTATTTTTTTGGAGAGGCAAAGTCTCACTGTGTTGCCCAGGCTGGTCTTGAACTCCTGGGTTCAAGTGATCCTCCTGCCTCGGCGTCCCAAAAGGTTGGGATTATAGGAGTGAGCCACCGCACCTGGCCCCAGCTCACCTTTTTATTTGGCAAAGGTAGGGTGGGGCAGTGGGATCCATCCGTTGTCATCCTGACCAGCATTCGTATTTTGAGCTCCCAGGGCTAAAGCAATTAATCTCACCCAAGCAAGGAAGTGAGAGGACCTGACTGGTGTTGACACCTGCCTGTGGTTTCTGGCACTCTAGTGACCCCTGAGACCTGCCCTACAGGAGAAGGGAAGAGGCTGACCTTTCCTTTATAAGCTTAGAATTGCTTACAGAGAAATTCTCCCAGGGCAGGAGAGAGCTACCCAGGGCAAGAGAGAGGATGCGGGGGTCCCCGGTGGTTGTCTGGTAAGTGTTCCTTATCCCTGGACTAGGCATCTCACACCCCTTGGAGCAGAAACCAAATATCTTTTGCTAGAATCCGGAAACCTCGCATAAGAGGAAACAGGCCTGCCCAGGTGTGTAGGTGCTTGGGGGAAACACTGGTATTCTCAGGTGAGGTCCAGTCAGTTACTCCCACCTTCCTCTACGTGGTCCCTTGTCCTGGAATTCCAGTGATTCCATCTTGTGAAGGATTTCCAGAAGTTCAGGAGAAAACAGACCCTCTATTGGTCCTAGAGGGGGTCCTTAAAACAAATGAGTGGCCAGAATGGTGGTTCACACCTGTAATCCCAGCACTTTGGGAGGCGAGAGGATTGTCTGAGCTCAGGAGTTCAAAACCAGCCTGGGCAACATAGTGAGACCTCGTCTCTATAAAAATCAAAAAATTAGCTGAGTGTGAGTCTGTAGTCTCAGCTACTCAGGAGGCTGAGGCCAGAGGATAACCTGAGTCCAGGAGTTGAAGGCTGTGGTGATCCATGATCGTTCTACTGCACTCCAATTGGGCAAAAGAGTGAGACCCTGACTCAGTAAAAACAACAATTAAAAAAAATGAGGGGTCAAGTTGGTCAAGAGATGCTTCATTTTGGCCGGGCGTGGTAGCTCATGCCTATAATCCCAGCATTTTTGGAGGATTGAGGTGAGAGGATTGCCTGAGCCCTCAGGTTCAAGACCAGCCTGGGCAACTTGGCAAGACCTCATCTCTACAATCAAAAAAAAAAAAAAAAAGAATTAGCTGGGCATGGTGGCACATGCCTGTAGTTTCAGCTACTTGGAAGCCTGAGGCGGAAGGATCGCCTGAGCCCTGCAAGTCGAGGCTGCAGTGGCCAGGAGTGTGCTACTGCTCTCCAGCCTGGGTAACAGAGTGAGACTCCAACTCAAAAAAAAAAAGGAGATGTTTCATTCCAAGGAGTTTTCAGATACTGGGTGTCTGGATCATGAGCTGTTCATCTGTAAGGATGAGGAAAAAGCCTCATTTTTCTTGGCAACAGAATTGCTGCCTCCCTTCCCCAGCTAAGATCCACTTTTTTTGTTTTTTGAGTTGGAGTCTCACTGTGTCGCCCAGGCTGGCGTGAAGTGGCATGCTCACCGCCACCACAGCCTTGACCTGCTGGGCTCAGGCGATCCTTCTGCTTCAGCCTTCCAAGTAGCTGGAGCTACAGATGTGTGCCACCATGCCCGGCTAATTTTTTTATTATAGGTTTGAGGTCTCACCAAGTTGCCCAAGCTGGTCTCGAACCCATGGGCTCAGACAATCCTCTCATCTCAGCCTCCCAAAGTGCTGGGATTATAGGAGTGAGCCACTTGTAAGAAGTACTTTGAGCCGGGTACGGTGGCTCATGCCTGTAATCCCAGCACTTTGGGAGACAGAGGCAAGAGGATTGCCTGAACCCAGGAGTTTGAGACCAGCCTGGGCAACTTGGCAAGACCTCGTCTCTACAATAAATCAAAAATTAGCCCAGTGTGGTGGCACATGCTTGTGGTTCCAGTTATGTGGGAGGCTGAGGCAGAAAGATCACCTGAGCCCAGCAGGTAGAGGCTGCGGTGGCCGTGAGCGTGCCACTGCACTCCAGCCTTTTTTTTTTTAAACTCCAATTAAAAAAAAAAAGAAAAAAGAGAAAGAAATACTTTGAAAAGTTGCTGGGAGTGGGAAGTGGAGCCTCTGAGGCCGGCTTGAATGTCAACAATAGCTGGCTTGTGGCCGTCAGGCGGGGGACTGTGGAGCTTTTGTTCCATGTTTTGGCAGCCTTGTAAGTCTGTAGACAAGGAGGGTGATGGAGCCGCAGAGTGCAGTGGGCGGTGAGGAGGGGGAGGCCTGGACCCTGTCCGGGGACCCGCATACTTCTCAAGGATGTCCCAAAGGGGACTCAGTTTTGGGGGGATGGAGCGCCACACCCACTCCCAGGCAGGCTGGGCGGGTTGGGAAGTGAGGAGGGCAAACCCCCAAACCCGCATCTTTCTCCCGATTGAGGCTCCAGGAGGAGCAGGTTCCAGAGGAGGGGGTGGCCGTCTACACCAGGCCTGGCCAAAGTGGGTCTTGTGCAGTGTCCTTATACCCAGCAGGGGCAGGGACGGCCCTTGAGGACAGGGCTCAATGTTAGCGCCAGCCACTTCTTCCCCTGGTTTATTCCTCTACTCGAGTTTCAGATTTACTTGCTCTTGGAGAACCCCACCCATTGCCCCAGCCGGGTCTTTGTTTTGCGAATTAATCAAATAATAATAGCCCCCCCCCCCCGCTCCCCCCTCCCCCCCGCTGTGAGAGGAAGCCCTGATAGGTTGCGCGTCCAGCCAGCAGAGCCAGCCAAGGGGGCAGCTCTGGCGTCTCCAAGGAGAGGGTCGCACACTTGCCTTGGAATTCGGTGAATGAAGCCAGACGGCAGCCGCCTCCGCTCTTGGGCTCTGAGGCTGCAGGCTCAGCCTGCAGATTCCCGGTGGGGAACTGGGCCTGTTATTCTCTGCCTACCCACTCTGGGGAGACCGTGGGTCTTGGCATTTGGTCTGCCTGGGCTCGGCTGAGGCCCTGGCCCATGACCTACCCAGGAATAGATGACTCCATGATAGTAGCTTCAGAAGGAAGCATGGTACCATTTCCCGCCCTTTCAAATTGAATTTTTAAAAATTTAACATTTTTGAATTGAAGTCTGGGGTCAGGCGAGGTGGCTCACACCTGTAATCCCAGCACTTTGGGAGGCTGAGGCGGGAGGATCGCTTGATCCCAGGAGTTCGAGACCAGCCTAAGCAACATAACGAGACCTTGTCTCTACTAAAAATAAAAAAATTAGCCAGGTGTGGTGGAGCACGCCTGTAGTCCCAGCTACCCTGGAGGCTGAGGATGCGGTAAGCCAGAACTGTGCCAGTGCGCTTCAGCCTGGGTGACAAAGTGAGACCCCAGACTCTAAAAACAAAACAAAACAAAACCCTTGAAGTCTAACACACATATGGAAAAACAGATCTTGTTAAGGTCAAATTTTTTAAAAGGGTATAATGACTTACAAACACAAAATGAACATGTGTCAGAGATTGCATTGAATTCATTAACTAATAAGGGAACCAGTAAGACGTTACAGTTGGTTCAAAGGAGAATCCCAAAAGCAGACACATGAATTTGCTTAAAAAGATGCAAAATTGGCCAATAGGTCAATAACCAACTGCAACTTCATGGAACATGAAGTGTATTTTTCTGAACAAGAATCATTTGCATTATTATCAGTATTCTATAATTTATAGATGTAAAATAGCTCAAGAACGAGGAAAGGTGTGAGAATTAAATAACCCCGAAGAGTGCACTAGACAGCACCCAGTTTTCTTCTGAAGAAATCCAGTAATTGTGAGAGTTCATTTTAAAGTATTTCACTATTTTCTCCTGAACTTAGGTGCGAGGCTCCACTCATTGATCCAAAGCAAAGACCCGTATAACTAGCACCCATACTAAGAAGCAGCACACTGCTGACTCTTTGGAAGCTTTTCTTGGGCAGCTTCCCAATCATTCATTTTTCTTGCCTTTCTCCCCAAAAGTAGCCACTATCTGGATTTCCAAACCCAAAGGCTAGTCTTTCTCTCCCTCTCTTTTTTTTTTCCAACTATTTTTCTCTCTCTCTTTCTTTTTGTTTTGGAGCTGCAGTCTCACTCTGTTGCCAGGCTGAAATGCAGTGGCACACTCACAGCCACTGCAGTCGTGACCTGCCAGGCTCAGGCAATCCTTCCACCTCAGCCTTCCAAGTAGCGGGAACCACAGGCGTGCGCCACCACACCCAGTTAATTTTTTGATTTATTGTAGAGTCGAGGTCTTGCCAAGTTGCCCAGGCTAGTCTCGAACCCCTGGGCTCAGGCAGTCTTCTCGCCTCTGTCTCCCAAAGTGCTGGGATTACAGGTGTGAGCCACCATGCCTGGCTGCTCGCTCACTCGCTCTCTCTCTCTCTCTCTTTCTCTCTCTCTCTCTCTTTCAAAGGTATTAGTTCACTGTGTTGTCCAGAATGGTCTCAAACTCCTGGCCTCAAGCTTTTCTTGAGTCTCTGCCTTCCAAAATGCTAGGATTATAGGTGTGAGCCTATAGATGTAATCACAGAGTATATACGCATCTACGTCTGATTTCTTTCACTCAGCAAAATGTTTGAGACTCATCCATGTTGTTGCATATAAAAGTAGTTCATTCCTTTTCATTGCCTTGTAGTGTTCCGTGGGAGGAACTGACCACAATGTATCCGTTCTACTACTGATGGGCATTTGGGTGGTTTCCAGGTTTGGGTTGCCAGGAACAATCTTTTTTTGTTTCTGTTTTTGAGTCAGGGTCTCCCTCTGTCATTCAGGCTGGAGTGCAGCGGTACGATCACCACTCAAACTCCTGAGCTCAGGTGATCCTTCAGCTTCAGCCTCCCAAGTAGCTGGGACTAGGCAACACCATGTCCCGGCTACTTTTTAAAAAGTAGTTGAACCAATATCACTCCCACCAAAAGGCAATGAAAAGGAATGAACTACTTTTATATGCAACAACATGGATGAGTCTCAAACATTTTGCTGAGTGAAAGAAATCAGACGTAGATGCGTATATACTCTGTGATTACATCTATAG
>CAUYQG010216571.1:0-19751 GCA_963574415.1 Tarsius wallacei | reverse complement strand
ATAAAATGTTTTGGGGAGGGTTCCATCTTTCTCTATCGCCTGGAATACCTTCAGTAGGATTGGTATGAGCTCCTCCTTAAATGTCTTGTAGAATTCTGCTGGAAAGCCATCTGGTCCAGGGCTTTTTTTTTTTGTAGGTAGTTTTCTTATTACATAGTCAATTTCCTTGATTGTTATTGGCCTATTTAGGGTCTCAATTTCTTCTTGTTTCAGCCTAGGCAGGTTGTGTGATGACAGAAAGACCTCCATTTCCTTGAGGTTTTCAAGTTTGTTTCCATACAGGTGTGCATAGTAGTCTCTAATAATCTTTTGTATTTCTTCAGGGTCCGATGTGACTTCACCTTTTGTGTTTCTGATTGTGCTTATAAATTCCACACATTTTAAGCAAGTACCCTCCTTTGAGGGAGTAACATAACAATTCTAACAAATAAATATGAAAGTGATGTGTGCATAAGAATGCTTTATAAAATTTCTTGAGTACAAATATTTAAGATGAAAAATACCAATAGAATATAAAATTTATTTTCTTTTTTAATTCCTTGATGTCTTCTTTTGAGAAAAAAAAAGATGAAGCAGAAATCATGAAAATTGTCCAACAGAATTGCCATAACTGATATACGGTTTCTCAGGAAGAATGCATTGAGAGAGAAAAAGTTGCCTCAACAAAATTTACAACACAATGAGAAAAAGGAATTTCAAATTAATGAAGGTAATTTTTCACAAAAATATGAGGGAAAAAATTTCAACTTTCTCTACTTCCTACACTATTCTGTCATAATTCCATATATTTCTCTGGCTCATTTATAAGGAAAAAAATAACTTTAGAATATTTCAGGCTGAATACAACAGCATCCACAAAGATAACCAGAGAAACAGGGTATAAAATCAGAATTAGGAGTAACTGAATTCCTTATAAATAAAAAAGAGAAAACAAACAAACAAACAAAAATGAAGAAATCAACAGCCAGTGACTTAAGATTATTAGGAAATACTTCCTCCTTAAAGCCAGGATTTTACAATCAATTTTACAGCAATCAAAAAGTTCTAATCATTTATTGAAATAAATACCATTTTAACTTTTCAAATTGGCAATGATTAGGAAAAAAATGATAATATCATGCTGGGAGATTCAGAGTTTGCTTTTGTGGGAGTGTAAATTGGTACAACTACTTTGGCTGCATGCTTCAAAAGTTTAAAAAGATGCCCGTCTTTTCTGCACTCTCTACTCCTAACAATTTATTTGGCTCCAGGGATGTTCTTCCCTGCTACAGAATGGACTACTATACAGCCATTAACATGGTGTTATAGAATATATCATAATATGGAGGGAAACTAGTTCAAAAATTATGATTACGATTATGTTTGGGTAAGGAAAAATATCATTATATATTAAATTATATTTGGGTAAGAAAAATTATATGTACGCATAAAAGTATTAATAATATGAAATGAGTAAAATTGTGAAATTTAAAAAAAATTCTTAACTATATTTTCTTCCTTTCTCTTTTTTTTTTTTAACTGAATCAGGGTCTTACTCTGCTGCCCAGGCTGCTGGAGTGCAGTGGCACGATCATTGCTTGATCCTGGCCTCAAGCAGTCCTCCCTCCTCAGCCTCCTGAGTAGCTGGGACACAGGCACACATCACCATGCTTTGCTAATTTTTTTTTTTTTTTTTTTAGTAGAGATGAGGTCTCATTACACTGCCCAGGCTGCTCTCAAACTCATGGACTCAAGCAATCCTCCTGCCTCAGCTCCCAAAGTCCTGGAATTACAGGAGTGAGTCCCGTGCCCAGCCTCTTATCTATATCCTCTCATGTGTTTATTGAACATGCATTGCTTTCACAGGAGTAAATAACTTCAGTGATTACAGAAAAGGAGGAGAGAAGCAACTGCTATATGAGAGTGAAAGTTTTCAGCATCAAAATGGAGACACTTGTGTTTAAAAATTCCTGACAAAAAAGAGCCAGAGAAGGCTGTTTTGGGAGAGTTCTCATGTAGAAATGCCTGATAACGAAAATGATCACAAAAGGCTACAGGAAAATACAATCTTGCACAAAGGCCATTACAACCTTACACAAAAACACACCTCTAAGAGATCTGCCCAGCAACTGTTTGTCCAACATCAGACTAGCACCATCCTTGTTAATGATCCTTGTTGTCAAGGATAATTATCTCAAATCAATTATAAGATACTCCTGTGGACCTTGAACAACTACTGTAATACTGTAAGGAAAGGATTGACAGTAGCAGGACACTGCGGGGGGGCCGGGCAGTAGGGAGAGGCGGGGAGGTGGGATTGACAGTAGTCAATATCTGTCTGGGGTGGGGGAGGCACACCTCATCAACAAGGGTACCTGAACAATGAATATTTGTATACCTCACCCTGAATTGTACCCCACAATTTTAAAATAAAAATTAAAAGAGGAAAAAAAAACGATCCTCCTTTAAAACGTTTGTCTCCCTTTACCTCTCTGACTATATACACAGTTTACCATGGCACACGTATTCCCATTTCAATGTCTATTCCTGAATAGATACCATTCCCTATCTGTTCATTCTTTAGATTGACAAGGCCTGACTGGCTACCTGCTGTGTGGTGGTTGTCATCTATTGTTTTATTATTATAAACAGTCTTTTACACAAGTCAGGCCAGGTAGGTTGCTTTCCCTACCATTAATGCTCATTAATACTCTAGCTTTGTATTATGTGGAGCTACTGGCAAAAGAAGAAACCCATGTGTTGATTTGTGGTATTTCAGCACTAACACCTATACCACCAAAGACTTTAAGACTTGTGGAAATAAATTCAAATTCTCAACATCAGCAATGGTTGAGACCACCCGTCTTAGTTTGCCTGTGCTGCTAGGACAGAATACCACAGACTGAGTAATTTACAAAGAACAGAAACTTATATCTCACAGTCCCAGAAGCCAGGAAGTCCAAGATCAAGGCACTGGCATGCTCGGTGTCTGGTGAAGGCTACTCCCTGCTTCCAAGATGTCAGCTTGATGCTGCAGCCTCTGGAGGCAAGGAACAATGTGTCTTTACATGGCGAAAGGTGGAAGGGTAAAAGAGTCAAATGCTGTTGTGTAAAGCCTCTTTTATAAGGGCCTGAATTGCATTCAGAAGAGAGGAATCCTCATGGCCTAAATACCTCTTAAAGGCCCCACCTCTTAATGCCATCACATTGGCCATTAAGTTTCAACACCAGATTTTGGAGGGGACACATTGAAACCATAGCACCATCTTATGTTATTGTACATTAGGGTTCAATAGGCTGCTTTGTCAACTCAGATCATTTATAAAAAGGCAGAGGTTTGCGTGTGAGGGCCAAACCCCAGGTATGACACTCGACTCCTATGCACAAGTTGTTACTTGCCCAAGATATGACTCAGTGAGTTCTGGAGACTGACTGCATTTAGCGCAAATGAGGGTTTCTGACTCCCTCCATCCCATCTGAGCCTCCAGGTCCCTCCAACCCGGTGCTCAATCCACGCTTTTCAGTCTCAAGGTGCTTCTTGCTGGTAGAAAAACCAGAAGCAAAATAAGAACATGTATAAGCCAGAATTTTTAGAGTAATTTTTATTGTTTCAAATAGCAGTATTTCCTGGTTCATCTTATTTTCTTTATTCAATAAAAGAAAAAGAAAAACACACTCCTGTTTATGAATTTTGGCATCACCTCCAACCATTTTTACCTTTATACTGTTCGTTTTGCCATTCAGTTTTGCTTCTAGCGTGTGCTATTTACTTTTTTTCAGAAGTCATTTATTTAAAATCTGGGGGACATTTTCCATTGCTGTCCCAGTCAAACAATTATAACTTATATTAAGCCAGCCCAGTTCAGTCTTGTCAACTTTCTCCCTCTTCAGACAAGCTCTCTCCCTTGAGGACTTCCTGCAGCCACGACCCCCTAGGGTGTTAGGCCCCTGTCTATGATCTAGAGCTGGGTGAAGTTCAGGCTAATACTGAGACACTTCGACCCTTCCCTCCCCTTGCCTGCTCCCCAGCACAATAGCCCACAGAAGTAAAACCCAAAAAAGCCATGAGGATCTGTAAAACTGAGAGGAGCAAACATGGTGTCAGAGGGCTTGCTGCTTGGGCTGCACCTCAGAAGACAAGTGTTCCTCTCAGGGAAGAAGAGTGGTAACATTGGCATGGGAGAGGTTTTACAAACAAAGCAAGGACGTGTTTGGCAAAGAAGGACAGGGAATGCCTAAAAAAGCAAATTAGAAATAGAGAAAATGTTGCAACAAATTGGACTGAGCTGAAGACCATCATACTTAGTGTTGTTTCACAGAAACAAAGAACTGAATACTGAATGTTCTCACTCATAAGTGAGACCTGAACGCTAGTCACAATAGCACAAGGGAAGGATCAGCATTCAACAAACACTATCAGGGGAGGGAGGGAGGGAGGTGGCACACAGCATCACAAAGGGTACCTGGTCCTAAACCAGGGGAAGTGAGGACCAGTTGGAGGCCCAAACTTCACCTGTGCGAAGCCTACTTGTGTAACTAATCCTGACTTGTACCCCACATATCTATAATCATTCTAAAGAAAGAAAAGAAAATGCCAGACCCCTGGCACTGCAGTCTTCCCCAGAGAAGTCTCAGAAAAGCATAAAGATTTTTGATATACTTCGAATGGCTGTCCTTTCCAAATCTCATGTTGAGATGTGAACCCCAGTGTTGGGGGTGGGGCCTAGTGGCAGATGACTGGATCATGGGGGTGGATCCCTCGTGAGTGGCTTGGTGCTACTCTCAAATAAGTTCTTACTCTTAGTTCACCCCAGAGTTGATTGTTTAAAAAATTCTGATACCTTCTTCTCTCTCTTGCTCCCACTCTCACCATGTGACACACTGTTCCCTCTCCGCCTTCTGCCATGATTGTAAGCTTTCTGAGGCCTCACCAGAAGCCCAGCAGACTCTAGTATCATGCCGAACTGTAAATCTTTTATCTTTTTTTCTTTCTTTTTTTTAGTTGGAGACTCACTGCATCACCCAGGCTGGAGTGCAGTGGCACACTCACAGCCACCCCAGTGTCGACCTGCTGGGCTCTGGTGATCCTTCAGTCTCAGGCCTCCAAGTAGCCGGAACTATAGGCATGCGCTACCACGTCCAGCTAATTTTTTGATTAATTGTAGAGATGAGGTCTCGTCAAGTCGCCCAGGCTGTTCTTGAACCCGTGGGCTCAGGCAATCCCCTCACCTCAGCCTCCCAAAGTACTAGGATTACAGGCCTGACCCACTGCACCGGGTCAACCTTTTATCTTCATGAATTACTCAGCCTTAGGTATTCCTTTATAAAAGCACGAAATGGACTAATAAAATGTTCAAACCCTTGTAGTAACTTCACCAGCCAGATTTTGATTTTAAAGTGTTTCCCACTAGAGTGATTTTGACCAGCAAGCGCCAGAAGAATTCATGAAACCCAAAGGGCCTCTCAGTGTCCGGGCCCCAGTCTCCCATTTTCCCCTACTGAAGACTCACATCCTAGGGCTGACCAGTGAGGATGAATGACATCATCATCAATAAACCTCTTACAAGCACTGAACTGTCTTAAAAATAGGTCCTTCCCCCCTCCCAAAAAACAAATGAAATAGGACCTTCCCTCCTATGTCCAGACTGTCATTCTGGGGGCCTCACTCTTCCTCCTATTTACCCTGGTCATAGGCGTCTCCCTACCGCATGGGCACTGCATCACAGACATCACTACATGTCTCAGCTACCTGTCCTCTTGAATTGCTATGGGAGTGTTTCCGGAAAGTGCTAAAATGACTTTCTCTTTCACTGGGGCTTGCTTTCCTATTATTTATTCAGAGTTATAGCCTTTCTTTCTTTTTTTAAGTGTCAGACATTTGTGAGGCAAAAATAAAGACCAAATAAAAATACGAAAAAGCCAGTTCAATGTTTTATCATGTTTTTAATTCTATTTGTGCAGTGTTTTATTTTTGGCAAAGCTCTATTCTCACAAGTAAATTATTTATGTAAACTTTCAACTGTGTTCTTTGCAGAGAGGCAAGAGTTTTGCTTGACCTGAGGCTGCCACTGTTGAAGCAACTGGGCATCAAAATAGTGAGATAATAACCTTTCATGAGAGATGAGCATGTTCTTTATAAAGGAAGCCACAAAGTTTGTATCTTAGTTTGGGGTCCTCCGAGAGCCGACACTGAGACTCAG
Source organism: Tarsius wallacei (assembly GCA_963574415.1). Lineage (NCBI taxonomy): Eukaryota > Metazoa > Chordata > Mammalia > Primates > Tarsiidae > Tarsius > Tarsius wallacei. The sequence continues at coordinate 13,572 of CAUYQG010216571.1, read as the reverse complement.
GTTTATTTGTGAGGTGATTCCAGGAAACACAAGTGAGGAACTGGGGAGAATGAGATAGGGAAGAGAGAAAAGCCAGGAAACCGTGTGGTAAGGGATCAGCTACTACTGTGAGCAGCTAAAGCTTATCGCCTAGGAAATTTCTAGAAGCTAGATGGTGATGACACACCTGAAGTCATACAACTGCAAGACTAGGAAGCTGGAGTATTTATTCACTGACTCCCATCTTTCATTGGGAAGAATTACCCCAGAATTCCTCGCTCCCCACACTTTGAGGGTGCTCCTGTTGGGGGCAGTGCAAACTCAGATGATGCCAGGAAAAGGCCTCAGGTAAAAGAGAGAGATGCAGGTGACGGGGTGGGAAGGTATCAGCATTCTGGATGCCTCAGTTACACATGAACACAGATGGGCCAAGGGACATAGGACGAGGGGTCAACAGCGTCTATCACAACTCTCTGGGGAGGTGCACAACACCATCTGAGTAAACAATTTGTATTACTTCCTATATATAAGAGCACTACATTTTATTTTACATAAACATGTTGAGTCTTCACAAATTTATTCATACATGCAATTTCATGCCAATAAAAACATCCCAACCATAGGTTTCATGGAATTCAGCAAGTTTATAAAATTAATCTGGAAGGAGACATGAGCAAGAATATCAGATCAGAGATATTCTGAAGTATTCTGAAGTAAAGAGAAGGCAATGGACAATACTAGTCCTTCCGGGCATTGAAACGTATTACAAAATTTTACCTGCCTCAGGGTTAGTATTGAGTTTAATAAAGCATGAGAAGAAAAGTCACTCTCTATTTTGCACTTCCTACCTTGGTTGCAACAACTTCAATCACACTGATAATGCCTTCTGCATAATCTACATGAAAAGAAGATTGAAAGTTGTTGGAGCCAGGCATGGTAGCTCACACCTGTAATCCCAACACTTTGGGAGGCTGAGGCGGGAGGATTGCTTGAGCCCAGAATTTCGAGATCAGCCTGGGCAACATAGTGAGACCTCGTCTCTACAAAAAATAAAAATTAGTTAGGTGTGGTGGCATGTGCCTCTAGTCCCAGCTACTCCAGAGGCTGAGCCCATGAGTTGGAGGCTGCAGTGAGCCATGATCACATCACTGCCAGAGCGAGACCCTGACTCAAAAAAAAAAAAGGTTACTGATACATACCAAGGATGGGGCTGAATGAGAGCAGCTGCTGATATTCCGTAATATTTACTGCATCAGGGACTGCCAGTACAGACACAGGAAGACTCCCGTTTCCAGAATAATAGAATAAATCAGAAGGCAAGCCCAGGGTGGGAGACAAAGAAGAGCTAACAAGATGGGACAGTTTGGTCCATAAAATCTGTGACACAGAGGAAAACAAGTGAAGAAGCACACATGTGTAGCACAGGCTCTAGGTGACACTGAACGTTGTCTTGGGTAGCAGGATACCTCACACATGGCTAGATGGTCAGACATGCGCAGAAAGAAAAAAGAAAAAGTTTCGTAGGATCCAAGGAAAAACAGGAACAAGAGCAATACGAGTGGGTGGAAGAGGTAGTCACACCCAGGGCGTCATTTAACTCAGGGGTTTCCAATCACCAGGTTGGTCCATGGCCTGTTAGGAACTGGGCCACACAGCAGGAGGTGAGCGAAGGTTGATCCAGCGAAGTTTCATCTGTATTTACAGATGCTCACCATTGCTCACATTAAGCCTGAGTTCTTTCTTCTGTCAGATCAGCAGCGGCATTAGATTCTCACAGGAGCATAACCCTACTATGAACTGTGCATGCGAGGGATCTAGATTGCACTCTCCTTATGACAATCTAATGCCAAGGAGCTGAGGGAGTAGTTGCAAGCACAGATTAACATTAACAGAGAGGTTTGACTGCACAGAGACTATAAGAAATCAGTTGCTTGCAGACTCATATCAAAATCCTATCAGTGAGTGGCAAGTGAGTTGATGTACTTCAATTGTACAGCTGCATCTGGTGACAGGCTTTAAGTCAGAATCCAACACTTACTTTAGTCCACATGTGGCCTGCTCATTATTGTATTTACCACTTCCATCCATGACTCCTTTTTTATGGTGAGTTGTATAATCATTTCATAACATATTACAATGTAATAGAAATTAAGTGCACAATAAATGTTATGCACTTGAATCATCCTGAAACCATACTTTACCCCCCAGTCTGTGGAAAAATTGTCTTCCACAAACTGGTCCCTGATGCCAAAAAGGTTGGGGACTACTGATTTAACTGACTTTCCTGGGTACTTACCACCTGCAAGGCACTAAGGCTTTCCTCCCTAGGAATTTTTAATATATGAGGACTGACAATTAGGTTCATGAACCATCCTAGAAAAAGTGCTACATATCTCAGTACTGAATATCACTATGGTCATCTTCAAAGTACTCCCCTTGGGAATCTATGCACTGACATCAGTGCCTAGTCCACCCATCAAAGCAATTTTGGAACTCTTTTTCTAGAATGGTCATCAGAGCTGTCATCATTATTTGTTGAGCTCTGACAATTAAATTTGCAAACATGCCACTGTGTGCTCACATTGGCAGCAGTGTACAAATAACTGTATGGAATACCCTCCCTACTCACCTGATATGAACCACAATGACTTTTTTCTTTACCCGAAGATAAAGGGTATATTGAAAGGATGACATCTGATGACATTCAGGACATCGAGGATAATACAACAACAGCTCTGTTGGCCATTCCAGAAAAAGAGTTCCAAAATTGCTTTGATGGGTGGGCTAGGCACTGGTGTCAGTGCATAACTTCCCAAAGAGAGTACTTCAAAGGTGACCATAGTGATATTTAGCAATGAGGCACGTAGCACTTTTTCTAGGATGAGTTCGCTAACTTAATGGTCAGACCTCATAGTTAAAGATGGACAGGGTTTTAAACAATATATTTTCAAAAGATCTTTTAAAATGGCACTATATGGTACATGCCATTTGCTGTTGGAGCTAGATGAAAGGAGGTTGACTTCTGGTGGGGAAATATGGAAGAATTTCACAGAGAAACATCTGAGCTAGAACTCACAGAAGAGAAGTGGGGTCAAGGAATTGAGGGCTGAGGAAACTGCTTGAGTAGACCCTCAGCAAGACAATTTCAGGGGGACAAGTAGCCCCGCAAGTCTTCAGCCGGGGAGGTGCAGGGAGAAGCGCCATCAGAAATATGACCAGGGCCCTTTCACAAAGACCTCAGTTGCAGACCTTGGAGTCTAGAGGGTAGAAACGCTGAATGTGTTTAAAGGGTGGAGAGACATGAGTCACCCTGTACTGAAGCTACAGCGCAATGGTTTCTCCTTAAATTCATGACCCACGTCTTTATGGAAAATGTTCCTCAACCCTAAGAGAAGAGAAGACCACAGAAACAGTCTGTCTGTCTTCTTCTTCTGCATGAACAGATGCCCCATGTAATACCTTAAATTGCTGCAGCCATCTGACTCTAGCCTAGGGAGGGAGAGTGGAAAGAGAGAAGGAATGAGGTGTGTGAGGACATGAATATGCCACTGAATGGGTTCACCCTGAAAAGGACCCTCCGGTGTTAGAGTTCAAAACACCCTCTCTTATGCCTACACTGTTCTCAAGCTACTGCCCATTCCCTGCTGCCCTCAGGGTAAAACTCAGAAGCATCACCTCTACTCCCTCACCTTTCATTCCTGCTTCAACTTACTTCTGCCCCACCCATTCATTAAGACTGCTCTCGTCAAGTCCCCAACAACCTCCCTGTTCCCACATCCGGTGAGCTTATCTTCTTGCTACTTGGTCTCTCAGTAGCTTTTCAATCAGCTTCCAAAGCCCTCCCACCTCACTGGCTGTCACTCCTCAGTCTCTTTCTCCAGTTCAGTGTGGTCCCTTGCTCTGAAGTAGCAGCATCACCTAGGAACTTGACAGAAATGCAAACTCTTGGGCCCCATTCCAGACCTACTGAATGAGAATCTCTGGGATGGGGCCCAGCAATCTCTGTTTCATTAAGTCCTCCAGGTGATGCACACTAAAGATTGAGAACTGCTGATTTAAAACTGTGTGCACGTCCCTCGTGATTAAGTTCTGATGCCTTTATTTTTTCTGGCTACACTTTCTCCCTTGATGGTATTGTCTAAACCCACTACTTTGAAAATCACCTATATTCTGACAACTTCTAAATGCATCTTCAATACCCATCTGGGGGTTACACAGGCATTGCAAATTCAACAAGTCCAAATGGAAGGAATTCCTGATGTTCCCTCTAAAACTTGGTCCTCCACTTTTTTTAATCATTTCAGAAAACAACTTCACCATCTTCCCCAGCCCCACCTTCAGTGCGCACTAAATAACCATAGCTGGGCATGGCACACACCGATAGTCCCAACTACTCAGGAGGCTAAGGAGGGAGGATTACCAGAGCCCAGGAGTTTGAGGAAGTAAGCTATGATCATACCACTGCACTCCAGCCTGGGGGACAGAGTGAGACCCCCAACTCAAGGAGCAAACAAATAAATAAATAAAGCATAACTTTTTAAAAAGAAAAACAAAAAGACTCACAGTCATCCATGGTCCTCCTTTTCCCTGACTCCTGACCTCATTGGCAATAGCCTAGTTAGTAAGTCCACCTCTAAATTCTGTCTTGAATCCACCCTCTATCGCCACCATGGATTAAGTCACCATTTCCTCTTCCTTGGGCCACTGCAGAAACCACAGCTCTGGTCCTGCTCACGCCCACACAACAACCAGAGTTGTCTTTTAAGAAGGTAAATCAGGCCTTGTCATTCCTTTCAGACCTTCAGGGGCTTCCTATCACATTCCATTAAAACCCAAACATGGGCCCTGTGTGACCCGGCCACTTTCTGTATGCCTTCCTGTATCCCTGTTGATATCTGAGGTTAGAGACTATAACTATTTAATCATACGAGGTGCTCAATAAATTATTTGTTGAAGGAAATAATTCTCCTTTTGGGAATAAGGTAAAGTTAGAGTTTGACTTCTTTAGCATCTCCTTATTTGCTGAGGAGGATCTATATGATGTTGATAAGTAACTTTGAGCTAGGGAACAGGAGATGTGAAGAGAAACTTCCAAAGATTGACTTGATGATACTATGAACCTCAGCATAATAGGCGCCCCCAGGGCTACCAGATGAAACCTCAGAGGACAAATTCTAAACCCCACTCCCTGCTCAGTTCAGAAAATGACCTTCACTGTTCATAATGGGACACGAGTGGTTTTGGTAATGAGACTGTCAATTAGGGATGAGATTTGAATGAAGAGTAATGTAGGGCCACTCACAAAAGCCTCCTCCTACAGGTTGCCCTCCAGTAGTGCTGTTCATGAGGCCAATGAAAACTCTTGACTCTACAGGATGGCCCACCAACTCTAATGTAGCAGTTTTTAAAAATTATTTGACAACTGGATGGGTATACAACTACTTTGGTCAAAAGCATACCACGGAAGTGATGCTAACATGATTTCTGAGCCTGGATAGGAAGTGGCAATGCAGCTTCCATCATGTTTGCTGAAACTCTCAAGCAATAAGTCCTGAGGCACCACGTGAGAAGGTCATCTAAATTGAGACCACCATGCTGTGAGGAAGCCAGGCCACATGGAGAAGCCACAGGTAGGTGCCCTGGTTGGCACACCTGACCTTCAAGTCCTCCCAGGCCAGTTGCCACTCATGCAAGTGAATGAGCCTTTAAATGATTCCAACCCCTATCTATCAAGGCATCCCCAGACTTTGAGTTTTCCCAACTACACCTCAAGCATCATGGGACAGAATTAAGCTCCCACTGTTATGTCGTACTCCAGCACAATAAAATGGTGTTGTTTTAAACACTAAGTTCTGGGGTAGTTGCAAAATACCACTAATAACCAGAATACGACATAAGGCAATCCCCTCCGGTTCCCTAATCCCCAGCCCAAAAAAATCCCAGCCTTGGGAGCCTTTTCTGGGTCAGGAGAAAACACGAGGCCAGTACACATGATTCTCGGGAGGAAACTCTGGGTTTTGGCGTCTCCTAACAAAGCTTTACAGAACCCCTCTGCCAGAAGAAAGCAGTCCCTTGCCTAGAATGTTCTCAACCATTACCAATCCCACCCTGATGCCAGGTAGGGTGCGGCACAATACCTGTGGATTCTTTGGTTCATTTCTAAAATGAATTTTAGAGTAGCCAGCAAAATTCTAAAGCAAAGTTTATTAGAGGGTGGAGACCAGGTAACTGCCACTCTGGAGATTGACACCTCTGGTCTTCTGATGGGAGAAGAGGGGTGGTCTTTTCCTGACCACATTGTCTTTTGCAGAAGACCTGCCAGATGTTTCCAATTCACAAGTTCCTGAACTAAAAGGTGGGTCTTACTGTCATTTCTACAGCTTTGGTCAGTTAAGTGGTGGTATTTGGCCTTCAGCCTTCAACAGGGAACCTGAAAGTTTTTTAGTGATTATTAAGCTAAGCCATGAATTGGAAGGTTAGGCTGTCCTAGTCTTGCATTTGATGGGGTTTTCTTTTGATTTGTTGAGGGGATGGGGTAGGCTGCCAGCTTAGCCTGCGGTAAAATGTAATTTTAAAATGTCTGAATGCTTCCTAAAACCTGCCTATGGGAAATTTATGTATCTATATCTAAGCTGTACTAGCTACCCTGCCTCACCTGAAGTCAGTCCTCCACACAGCTCGAGATCTTCTTGGAAACTCAAAGTGATGTTTCACAGCCCAAGCTCATCTTCTCATGAGCCATCTCTGAGGAAAAGAGGTAAGGTCTGAATGCACTGTTATCGTAAGCATTGTATAAGATTGACAGGCTGTACAACAGCATTATAGCCTTGTGCTCATTCTAACTGGCTGCAATCCAGTCCCCCAGTGGTAGGGAAAGGGAATCAGCTCCATCCAAAGACCAGGCTGTCAAGGCCTCTCATTGCCTTTCCCCACAAACCCTTCAAGTGCCCACCAATGGTCATATCCTATTGCCACGCCCCCTCCCAGATATGCTCTCCTGGCCCTCTTCTGTGCATTCCCCTGGCTTCTCCCCGCTCCTCCACTCGTCTCCTCCCACTTGAGTAATCCATCCTGAGACACAAATATTTAATCCAATACCGTTTCCAATGGAGTGGCAACATGCTTAAACCTCTTAGGTGCTTTCTAAGCCTCTTGCCCACAGCAAGGGAACTAGATGTCCTGTTTTCCCCAGGACAGGCCTGGTTTATGCCCCTTTCACTCTCAAAAGTGCCCTATTTGGGTAACACTTGATATGATCCCCCTCACTGTAACTCCTGTTCTATCATATCATCCCTGGCCTTCCTTGAAATGAGACAAACCCCAGCCTAATTTGTCAGCAGGAATCACAGAAGAACACACCACTCTGTTTCATACAATACACCTGGTATGTACAGAATAGGCTTATTACTATAGTCTATTTTTCTCATTTGTCAATTCACAGTCTAAATAATCTCTTTTACATAAAATAGGGAGCAGAAAGTGAACGAATGAAGGAATAGAGATGACCAATGTCATTGCTAGGCCTCCAATTTTAAGGGTTTATGTAAAAATTCATAAATATTGGGCTCAATCAAGGCTAACAATGATCCCCCCCCCCTTTGGAAATTTCTGGCTACCAAAGTTCCAGAAATTGCTTTCTCATTCCCGAACCTTTCATTTTCTCGAGTTCATTATGTAACGGGGAGCTGGGGCTTTGGGCCGAACTTCCAATTAAAGATGACTTTTATAGTCAATGAGCAACGTCAGGGAGCGATGGCACCGGAGGCGGTATCAACTGATGCAGTGTTTCGGCGAATCTCGACTCCTTTTTCCGGTGACTCATCCTCAGCCCTGCTCGAGAGCGCTGCATCCCGTAAGGTACACCTCGGCCCGCAGCTCGGCGGGTGCACCCGGGTGCGCCCGACGCCGCGCGCTAATTGGCCCGCACATCCCCCCGCCCGCGAGCGCAGCCGCCTCCCTTCCCCGCCCCGCGTCCCTCCCCCTGAGCCCTGAGCATCGCCAGCTCTCCGCGCCAGTCGCTGACAGCCGCGGCGCTGCGAGCTTCTCCTCCTCTGCTCCGAGAGGCAGGTAAACACCCCGTGGGGGCCGTGGGCGGGGGCGGGGGGTCGCGAGGACGGGGTGCGGCGGGGGAGACGCGGAGGCCGACGGTGAGGACCCTGGTCCTCGGGGTCCCGGCGCGAGGATCGGATCGTGGCCGAGGGGGGACTGGGGGCTTCCTTGCGGCGCGGGGCGCGCCCAGGGCCTGCCGGGCTCTCCTCGGGGACGCCGCTTGGCTTCGTCTTTCGGATTAGAAAAGCTCCCTTTATTCGGAGTGGGGGTGGGGAGCTGGCGGGGCCCCTCGCGGGGGTGTCGGTGGTTCGGAGCAACCCTCCACCCCTCGTAGATGCGGGACGCCTGAGTCGCGTGGACCCTCAGGCCGGGTCCAGGAATGCGGGGGCGACCACCGGCGGCGGGGAACTCCGGGAGGGTCGCCCAGGGCTCCGGCGGGGCGCCGGGCGAGGAGGGCTCCGGTCGGCCTCACCCCGGGGCCGGCGGGCAGAGACCGGGGACGGACGCCCCCTAGCGAGGCGCCCGGAAGGTGCGCTGGGGGCTGGGAACGCGGGCTCTGGCCCTGGGCCGCGGCTGGGGAGGAGCTCCGGGGCGCCCGGGGATCCCCTGCTGCCGCCGCCGCCACCGCCGCGCTCCTCCCAGGAGGCTCCGCCCTTTATCCTCGCGGCCCGCGCCGTCCCAGGGAAGGCCAGGCCGGGGCGGGGGTGGGGGTGGGGCGCTCGCAACTGTTGGCCCCGCGCGGGGGGCGGGGCACGGCGGGGGGAGTCTCGGGAGGTCCCGCCCTCCATCCGCGCGGCTGGTGTCGCCGAGGCCCCGGGGGCTTGGGGTTGGCGGGCGGGCCTGCCAGGGGCTCCGGTGGAGGGGGTCTGCGCCGGGCGGCGGCCCTCGAGTGAACCGGTCTCACCCCCTGTGCGGCAGGCGCCTTTGACGTTTTGTGGGAGAGACGGTCGTGACATTTCCGTGGGGAGAAAGTCATGTTTACTGTCCTTTAAGGATTTTTTTTCCTTTCCTTTTTGTAGTAGCTGTAACAGGTAGTTATTTTTTAATGTGTAATTCCACCACCGTCACATCCACCCACACCATCGCAAAGCCACACCACCTTCTGTTTTTGTTTCCTCACCTCCAAGATTCGTACACAACGCAGTGCGGTTTCATCGCCGTGATCTTGATGCTCTTTATCGCTGCATTATTTCTTGTACTTGGAGCATCACGGTTTAATAAACAGTTTCCCACATGCAGGACATTTGAGATACTTCTCTTTCCCTTACGAAAAACTCCAGGTAGAATAGGATTAAAGGTTTTTACAGATATGATTATCAGAAAAACAGGAACAGGAAACTGAATAAAAATGTCAGACCGCTGGAAACAGTAAGAACACTCTTAGGTCTGCAGAAAAAAGAAAAAATTCACCAATGGAAAGGAGCAATCTTACCCACACAAACACTGAGAATTTTTTAACGGTGAAAAAAAGGTAACCTGAAAGAGAGAGAAAGCAGAGAGCTTGAATGTGATTTATTATTTTTTTAAGACACAACTTTTTCAAACTTGTGAAATGAAAATATCAAGATTATAATTGATAAATGGTAAACTGATGAATCACGGAATAAAATGCAAATAAGAGTAATTTTGAGTTATCATTTTATGTCCTTTAAATTAATAAAACTAACAGTAATAGTAACAGCAACCCCTGCTGGAAGGTTGTCCAGAACATGACATATTCAGGTGTCCAGAGAAGTAGCAGGGCTTTGGGGTTGGAAATATGGTTCTGCGGTCTCTTTTGTGACTTTGGACAACTTACCTAATTTCCTGACCCTCCTTTTGTCTTTTCATAAAATGTAGGAAATGATGCCACTTCCCTGATTAGTTGCAGAGATTAACCAACTATGTAAAACTGACCCTTGGTATGGCTTCTTTATTGGGAACACTTCGAACCAGTACAAACCTTTTGTAAAGCGATCTGGTGATGCACTAAGAAGTTGGAAGCTGTGACCCAGAAACCCCACTCCTGGGAATTCACCTTCGATGGAAGAAACAAACAAGAAAAATAAAAAAGAAAACAAGCATATGCAGGCACATATTCCAAGCAGAATGGTCTAAAATTAGAACCATCTGGGAAAGAACCTAAATGTATAACAGCAGGGCAGTAGCAAAGAAAATCATAACACATTAACTAAAGGGAACATTATGTAATCACCAAAAATCATGATTTTGAAGTCTGTGATGGGGAGGTAACTGATAAGTCAAAGTGCAATTACACGTTACTTAACTGTATCTACTTGATCATACCTGAATGCATATGTGAAGCACCTGAAAGGAAAAGCTCAGAAAATGATAGTTTTAATAGAAATTTTAGGTGATCTTAATTTTCTTTTTGTTGATTTATTGCTTTCACTAACCAATGAAATGTTGTAAATAGTTTATAGGTTTCAGTTTTTAAAATGAAGTGAACCCACAATTTTCTGAGTGCAAGAGAAAAGAGATTATCATGTTTGTTTCTTAGAATAAAGCATTTTTAGCTGACCTTGTTTCCTTTTTCAAAAACTGTTCCATTTTTTTCTTGAGTAGATGTATTAGCAATTTAGTAATTTGCATTAGCTTTTTCTTTTTAAGCATCAGTTCCTAGATTCTATCAATTCTAGTTTTTTGTTGTTGTTTTTAAAGACTTCTAAATATATTTCAGAACTGAACAATTTCAGCCATGTTAAAGCATTCTGTCTTCTTGGAGGCACAAATCCAGGTTAGCTGAGTCACAACAGATTGTGCATTCTCTGTGGTCTTATTGTAGTTGAATGTCACCAACTGTCACAGAAAATGAAGGTCAGGAAAGGCTGTGATCACAAGCCCTTTTTCCAGAGGCCACTTGCACCCATCTGTGTGACTCACACCTAATTACATCATTGTTTCTTGTAAAGTCATTCTTGATTTTCTCTAGAATTATGCTGAATTATACAAGGGAACAATGATTTTTTAGATAACAAATCAACCACAATAACATAACATTTCGGCACCAAATTGACCCTGAACATCACTCTCAACCAACTGATAGAACCAAATTGAAAGACTTTCTAAACTGTAGTTTTAACTTACCTCGTCCATTCTCCCTTTTCAGATCATATTTCTTCTTCCAAGACAGCTATATCAGCTGTGAACTGCTGCATATTAAACATTCAAAACATGTCTGTATCTAATGGCTGCAGCATTATAAAACAACCGCTAAGTGAATAGTGTGCAGCAATTGTTACAGTTGGGAGAATGTTTTTCTCAGTGTGTTAAGCAGTGCTTTTTCTCCTACCATATTCTACTTATTGTTGTCACAGTATGGTGTGATCACTTCAAGGAAGGTGTACCATTGTATGGAAAGCGTTATAAATGTTAAGGATGAGATTCTTGAGGACCTCACTCTGAAGCTTGGCTACAAGTGCCAATTCCCTGGGAAGCTTTTATAGATTCCTAAATCACTAGAGACCCAGGCTTGCCTGGGATGGGTTTGGGCAAAGTCATTTTTTAAAGTTCATGAAATAATTTTGATGATGCACCAGGTTGGAGTCCCTTTACCCTATTCAATCCAGGGCTGGGCCTCAGGGTGCCAGTGAAAAACCTGTACCCCAAATTTATTTGAAAAATGTTGTACAGCTTACATCAAATTCTTTAAGGGACAGTAACTTCAAAAGATTAAAATATGAAAGACAAGGAACAATGTGGGATGAGGTTTGGGAACTGTCTGATCCACTCCACTTTCCAATTTAGCTAATTAAGTTGCAGTGTGTTCAGAGTATCTGAAGTTTGGCCCTCGGCATACTACCCTCATGGGCAGGATGACTTTGGTCACTATATTTGGATCTCAGCTCCGTCGCCTTGGGCTGCTACCGCCTTGGGATGAGTTCTTACCAGCTCTGACTCTCAGTCCTAATCTATAAATAGCATAAGATGAATGGGGTAATTTATGGATCTTTTTGTATCTTCTCTCTAGTTCTGCTCTGCCATTCTGCTCATGTACCAGTGCCACGTAATCTTATTGTAGCTTTGCATTCTAACACCTGGCAGGTCAAATACACCCTGGATTATCTTCTCTCAAATTTTTCTTCAGTCTTTTTAATTTCAGGTATCATTTCATAATGTTCCTTAAAATCCCCTTTTAAATTCTTTTTTAAAATGTATTTCTTTTTTGGACAGGTAAAATTGTATGTATTTATTGTGTACAGCAAATAGAAGTATATATACACTGTGGACTGGTTAAATCTAGCTAATTAACATATGCATTGTGAGACTCCAACTCAAAAACAAAAACAAAAACATATGCATTGTCTTACATAGTTATCATTTTTGTGGTGAGAACACTTAACATCCCTTTGTTAGTATTTTTTAAGAGTACAATACATAGCTGGCACGGTGGCTCACGCCTGTAATCCCAGCATTTTAGGAGGCAGCAGCGAGAGGATTACCTGAGCCCAGGAGTTCAAAACCAGTCTGGGCAACTTGTCGAGATCTCATCTCTACAAGAAATAAAAAAATTATCTGAGCGTGGTAGCACATGCCTGTAGTTCCAGCTACTTGGAAGGCTAAGGCAGAAGGATTGCCTGACCCCTGCAGGTTGAGGCTGTGGTAGTCATGAGTATGCCTCTGCACTCCAGCCTGGACAACAGAGTGAGACTCCGACTCAAAAAAAAAGAATACAATATAATGCAATATATAGATTTATGCAATATATGATAATCTCTAAACTTACTCCTGACTGTAATTATATATCCTTTGTTCGACATCTCCCCAACACCCTCCCCACAAGCTGCCCAAACTCTGGTAACCACCATTCTACTCTCTTTCTGTGAGATCAGCTTTTTTAGATTCCCCATTTGAGTGAGGTCATATGGTATTTGCCTCTCTGTGCCTGTGTGGCACTCAGGTTGATTCCATATCTTGGCTATCGTAAATAATGCTGCAGCCGATATCTCTTAAATGTACTGCTTTTCTTTCCTTTCAATATATACCCAGTAGTGGGATTCCTGGATCATGTAGTAGTTGTATTTTTAATTTTTTGAGGAACCTCCATACTGTTTTTCATAATGGCTATATTTAATTCCCACCAACAGTGTGCAAGGGTTCCCTTTTCTCTACATCCTTGACAACACTTGTTATGTCTTGTTTTTATTGTTGTTGTTGTTGTTTTTGAGTCGGGGGTCTCACTCTCTCTCCCAGGGTGGAGTGCAGTAGTGTGATCACGGTTACAGCTCACGGCAGCCTCGACCTCCTGGGCTCAGGTGATCATTCCACCTCAGCATCCTGAGTAGCTGGCTATACAGGTGCACACCACCACACCTGGCTGGTTTTTTAAAATTTTTTTGTAGAGACAAGGTTTTGCTGTGTTGTGCAGGCTGGTCTTGAACTCCTGGGCTCAAGCAATCCACCTGCCTTTGTCTCCTGAAGTACTGGGATTACAGGAATGAGCTGCCACACCAGGCCTCTTTTGTCTTTTTGATAGTAGTCTTTCTAATAGGAGTGAGGTGATATCTCATTGTGGCTTTGATTTGCATTTTCCTGATGATTAGT